>PVKA01007425.1:16187-78023 GCA_004027165.1 Ctenomys sociabilis | reverse complement strand
TATGCTTTTTCACACTATACCCATAATTGTTCTAATGGTTACATAAGATTGTAATAGGTATCTTTAACTTTTCAGTGTGTTATATATTAATACTAATACTGAACTATATATGAAGACTTTTCAAATGGGGTTTGTTTACTGCTACCTTGTTTCTTAAATGCAAAATTCTGATTAGACTGTTACTTTGTCACTAAATAAATTCTCTTCTCTTTCAGCTTTCATTTTTCCCAGTGATAAATCCATTCATATGCTTATTACTTTAGATTTATAGTGCAACTTTTTCTATATGCTTGTGAGATCATATATATATATGTATATATATATATATATATATATATATATATATATATATATATATATATAGTAAATTAACTGTCATATACCTGGTTATTTTGAATGCTAAGTAAAGCAAAACAAATAGAGTACAGATTAGTGTACAGATTAGGGCACACCTCCCTTCCCTGATCCTCCCTGTACTCGCTCTCTTCTTTCCTTCCTTGGTACAGAGTGCTGGTACACAGCTAGCATTCATGGTGATCCTCCTGTTCCATTGGGTTTAGAGCCATGTGCCTCCACGCCTAGACTTGGTGGCCAGCTTAGTGCTCCCAGGGTCAGGGCTGGCATGCTACGAGGTACCAGGAATCAAATCGTGGTCCCTGTACTTGCCTAAGCAGCCGCTTAGTCTCCTGAGCTATCTCCCTAACCCACACTGAAGACTGTTAAACAATGCGTTGTTTACTGACTCTAGGTCAAATAGTTTGTCCAGTTGTAATGTGAAAAGTAAACTGAAAAATGAGAAACATTATAGCAGGTTGACAAGTTAATTGGCTGTTTTATAGTTTGCACCTGGAGGCTCCCATGCTGCTCACGCACTTGTAACTGAAGCTCCAGGGAGGGTAGAGCACCATGGGGCATGGCAGCTGTCAGAGGACCCGTGCTCCAATGAGTTTATGGCTAAGTGTGATGTTAGGACGTAGGCTGCAGAAGGTGGACCACTGGGAGCACGGTGGCCACATCTCCCTTTCCTGATCCTCCCTGTACTCTCGCTCTCTTTGCTTCCTGTCTGACATGAGCAAGTCCCCTCTGCTCTACCCTGATCTGTGCCATCATATATTGACCTGGCCACTACGGGTTAAAACTTCTATAAACTGTGAGCTGGAGTAAATCTTTCCTCCATCTTGGAATCGCAGGTGTCAGTTGTTATGTACCAGCAATGCGGGAAGTAACTAAGACAGGTGTGATTGCAATTTCCTAGACAGGGGCGTAATAGACTAGGATGAGTGATTTAGCACTTATTTTGTAAACAAAGTTGATGGTGTTAGTTATTTGAGGTATGTATTAGAATATATTCCAAAAGTAAATATTACGTGCATAACAAAAAAGGTGGTAATGGTTTCTGAGGAAGAAAAATGATGTGAACACATTTCATGTTACAACGAATCTTAAGGAATATGTTATTTTTGTTTAACTGCATACATTCTCTTTGTTACTTTTTGCCTTTTCATGGGATTGATATGCATGATATTTTAATGTTTAAAATATAGATATGAACCTAATCTATCTTCCATTCAGAAATGCAATTACAATTTTCACCTTTCAACTTGTACCTCTTCAATATAAAACTTACGCTCACCCTTGATCAGTGTACTTGTTATTTTGTAATGAACAATTATATTAAGTATACAAAATGCCACAGAAAGATGACTTACATGTTCTCATGTAAATTGCTTTGACTACATCAAAATTAAAATTAAACAATTTCCTGTCAATGTGAAAGCATTGGAAATTCAGTTAAAGTCAGGCTTTAAATCAAAGCTTTCGTATACCTGTGTTCTTTCTCAAAACCCTGCTATTTCACTGAGAGTAATTATCTCTCCTACCCTGTCTGTGGGTTCCCTCATTTTTCTACATAGAACATAGGTTGTTTCTTATTCCTGATACTAATTTTACTCAGGTACAATCTAAAGTTACTAGATTTTTAAACTGTAATTTATTGTTTTTATTTCTGGGTTGCAAATACAGAATTATTTTAATAGAAGCATAAATTATAGCCTATTCTAACAGTAAGAAGTCCAGAGAAATCAGTTTCACTTTTATCTGTTTTCTACTGTATTGTTAAAAAGTTTTATTAAAATAATTAAAAATAAAACATGCACACATATAATTATATGTTGGAATGGAATATATATATATATATATATATATATATATATATATATGATTTAATATACACAGCCATCCTTGATTGATTTGAGAATAATTGTCTAAATAGGTTAACTGAACCATAAATTTTAAGCTATTTTATTTAGAAGATAGTGTTTTCAAAAGTCATATTCTATTTTTTTTTTTGAGAAATGATGACTTTTGTTCATTGAATATTTTTATTCTGAATTAAGATGTACAATGAATTCTGACAATTTAACATGTAAGAGACCAAAGTTAGTGTCTTAAAAACTTAATCTCAAATAGGGAAGATCTACACTTGCTAACTCTGTTTCTTTGCCTATTCTCATTTGTTCCTCTACATTGCCTTCTTACCTAAAACACTAAAAATTCATTGACATGTCACCTCTAGAAACATATTTTTTCCTTTTTCTTTCTTTCTAAAATGAAAAGTTTAGTTAAGCTACATTTTTTAAATATTTATGAAGTAGACTATTAAAAGAAAATTTAAAAATAGTACCAGTTGAATGAATTGCAAAGCTTGATTAGCTCAAGTATCCCGCAAGACAGTAGCCATTAGCATTGTAAGAGGTGCATATACACATCATCCAGGAGAGAGTGGGGCTGCACTGGGCACTGGTTGGCATCTGACTATGGCATTGATGAGTGGCAGTGAGTGAAGGGTCATACATCACATCTGTACTTTATGGAAATAACCCGTTTTGTTAGCCTTATGATACAACAATTATTCAAAACACGAAAGTTTTTTTTTTAATGCTTATCAAATTAGAGGATATTTTCTGCAACCCCTATAGAGTTCTGAAGTTGAACCACACAAAATCAATTTAAAGCATATCATTAAGAACAACTTAAAGAACAAAATGAAGTATAGACAATACGAATCAGGGAGCTAGATTATCCACAAATGGAAAGAGGACCTAAATAGGTTAAGAGAACCAAGAGATGGAAGAAAAGAGGGGTTATGAAAAAATTAAAAGGTGTTATATACAGGTACTGATTCTCCAACATGTTTCAATAATCATATATGTTTTAAGTACACTAGTAAAATAAAAATTAAAAATAATTTCTGCTTGATAGTTGATCTTTCCCCTTAAAAATATTATCATTTCCTCATATACTTATATCTTGGTACTCTATTTCTGTGAAAAATACTGAATTCAGTACTGACAATCTAAGAGAAACTTTTCGTCCCATTACTCATCTTTTGTTTTGTTTTGCTTTGCTTTGTGGTACTGGGAATCAAACTTGGGACCTTGCACTGCCAGGTAGGTGCTTATGCCACTGAGTTACCTCCTTGCTTGGCTTCTCTTTTGTTTTGTGTTCAGTGCCCAAGCCAGAGCTTCTTGGCTGCAGGCCCGCTCCCCCTTCCAGCCACAATTGCTTTACTACCCATGTTGGAACTGGTGGTACCTCCCAGAACCACATTCCTCACTCTGGTTTTCCCTTCCATGTACTTAGAAATTAAGTTTCTACTAGAACTCTTCTTTTTCTTTTTCTTTTTTTGGCAGAACCAGGGATTAAACTCAGGGCCTTGTGCTTGCCAGGGAAACACTTATTCCACTGAGCCATCTCCCCGGCCTCTCCTACTTGAACTCTTATTCAGCGTTATACTTCTTTGCACTCAGCTTGTCTGATGTTATATTTATTATCTTTTTACATTCACATTTAATATTCAATATTACTGAGCCAGTATGGCCCATTGTAGCTTATTTCCTATCATAATTGTATTATTCTAAAATAATCTCTGTGCTGTCAACTTGCTATCTTTTTCATTCAAGCTTGTCCAAAGCAAAACCCTTCTTCAGTCTTTTTTCTTTTCAATGGTCTCTAACTATTTCTTGACTTCTGTATCCTACAGAGAACATGTTTCCTTCTTCTTCCTTTTTTTATTAAATTGATGTCTACATTGTCTGATAACAATAGTGTTTCCTTTTTCTTTTCTTTCTTTTTTCTGGAGTATTGGGGATACCAGGGATACTTGGGGTACCAGGGATAAGTGCTATCTCCCTGGTCCCAAAAATAATGTTTTCAATTTGAAAGAATAAAGTATAATGTACTAACTAACTCTCTTTTAGAAACATAATATGGACAATAGGTACCTGGTCATATGTTATTTAGTTTCTTTGAGTTTCATAGTTTTATTAGTGTGTATGAATTGTAAATATTCCTACATCTTTAACTCTACTCTTTAAGTTCCTAATATTTTCTTATTTTTTTCCTCAATGTGAAAAGTGTTACTGACAAGAAAAAGTGCTTATTTCCAATCAAGTAGGTCTAGCAACTACTTGTTTGCAATGCATTAGCACTTCAAAGGAAAAAGGAGCCATAAGATCCCTCTTCAGTTGGATGCCAATCTTTTGTGAGCACATAGATCATAAAGTTAAGAGAGAGTCTGAAATCATAATTAGATTGATTACATTAGCTGCTCTTCCAGAACATGTAAAAAACATCTTATGCTAACTCAAACCTCCTGAACTTCGGTACTCTCTGAGATGTACAAGGCCCACTGCCCAGTGTGGCCCATTGCTGACATTCTAGGAAGAAATTTCTTTAAGAAGCACAGTGAGACCCCAATTACTTTCTTAGTGTGGATTCTTACTCATGCCAACAGACTAATTCATTTTAGTTTTTCATGAGTTCTAAGAACAATAGTGGCCAAAACAGTGCAAAACTCAGCAAAGTAAACCAACTTCAAATTCCTAAAGTAACTACCAGCAACTTGTAAGTTTTTACAAGTTTGAAATCATCACAATCCCCCCTCTTTTTGGTTCTGTTGAAAGGGCTTTAAACTTATTTATCTACATGCATGTTTACTGAAGAAATCAGTTATTCAACATTGCTTACCTATGCCAGCCAGCCCTATCTGGCACACAAGGATTAAAGGTGGGGAACTTTAAATGTGGGCTTTTAAAAAATGTAACCATCACCAAGGAAACTGTCAGGCTCAAGATTGGTGCAAAAGTGGCAGAAAAGTCTTGATATATAGGAATATAAAAATTTTGTATGATTTTGTATAATATGTACATATATTTGTATGCTATTATCTCCATGTTACATAAAATCCTCTAAAAATTAGTTTGAATAAATTACTGATGAATTGGTGCTCATATAATTAGCCCAAGTGCTTTTCTCACTGACTTAATCTTTAGTACACAAGCTAACTTAAAGTTGTTGGTGAGATAAAGACATCTTCAAGGTTGGAAGAATATATTTTGCCTACATTGTTACCTAATCAGACAGTGCTTACCTATGTTAATACCTAAGATATAATGTCTCTTGCTTTTTGCGTGTCACATATAAAACTTTTTGGGTTTTCTTTGGCAAAACCAGTATTCATTATGTTTCTCTAATACACAGCTTTTCATACATAGACTAAATATACATGAGATAAATGTTTACAATTAAAACTCTAAGTCACCAGTTAATAAATACAAATAGAACTACTTTCAATTGCTTCATTTCTTAAAGTTTGTAAGAGAAAAAATATATTTGTGTTTACTAAATATTTTTTCTTAAAATGTTAATATAAATAAACCTTACTTACTTCTTTGTTTTTTAATATTAATTTTATTGAAAAATAGCATTGAGACAGTTTCAAAACAGGTTAGTAGGACAGTTGCAATAATTAGTACGTTGCATATTGTTGTCTTCATAGTAGTTATTCATAGTATAAGATGCAGATATGATATTTTCTCTAAACACAAATCTCACTGCACTAAGAGAAAGTAGCTATATATCTATCTTATTTTGCATATATATATATATATATATATATATATATATATATATATTTCACTACAAGGTGGTCCTTCATTTATATCCCCCTTTTTGTTTACTTTTATCACAGATCTGTACTCCATTGCCACTCAAATATTGCAGGTGCATAAATTCAGCAAAGTAATCCAATATAGTCCGGTAGTCCATAACAGTAGTGGGTTATCCACAGGACTGGCAATGTCCTAAGATGTTGACTTGAGCCTTTTACAGCTCAGCATATTAATATGGCTCTAAAGCAAGACCAATAACAAAATATGTAACTTTTATATATAACAAGGTCAGTCGAATTGAAGTGTAAGTCAAAACAACACTGAGATACCATCTCACTCCAGAAAGAATAGCTATCATAAGGAAATCAAACAACAAAAACTGTTGGAGAGGCTGTGCGGAAAAGGGAACGCTTCTCCACTGCCGGTGGGAATGTGGACTGGTACAACCATTGTGGAGATCAGTATGGAGACTCCTTAAAAAGCTAGGCCTGGAAATTCCATGCAATTCCCCTATCCCTCTACTGGAAATTTTCACAAAAGAAATGAAAATATCATATCATAGTTATATATGTGCACCTATGTCTATAGCAGCACAATTTGTGATAGCCAAATCTTGGAAGCAAGCAAAATGCCATTCACCAGAGGAATGGATGAAAAAGACGTGGTATTTTTACAGAATGGAGTATTACTCAGCTCTAAAGAATAATAACCTTGAAGCCTTCATGTAGAAGTGGATGCCACTTGATGATATACTCATAAGTGAAATAAAGCAGACCCACATATGTAAATATCATATAGTCTCCCTAGCATAAAAACTCAAAAGAAGAAATAAAATTTGAAAGGTATAATACAGCTGAATGGAAAGTGAGAATTTAAGGATTAAAGAATGAATAGAGAGCAAGGACGAAAGCAAGAAAACATGGCAGGGACAAATCCGTACATTTATATACACAAGGTAGTTAAGGCAATGAGCCTGAGAATCTCCATCAGGTTTTTGATAGGACCCTCACCCTGACTAACTATCTATGTTGATACCTGTGACCTAAGCAACTGTACTGAAGATAGCAATGTGTAATACTAGGTCCATGCTTGGAATTCCTGTTATTCTGGTCTTCTAAAAGCATACGGCTTCTAATGTCATATCAATTACTGCTATATTCACTCTTAAATAAATGTTTTTATAAAAAATAAGAAAAAAGTATAATAAATGAAAATAAGAGACAAGAAAAAAATCTCATAGGTCTGTCCTTCTACAATGTTATATATGGTTAGATTTCTAAATTTCTGTGTTAAAAATTTGAAATTGTTCATTTCCATTTTTTACTATTATTATTTTTATTTTCTTTTCACACTCTGTAAGGATTTAGTTTAGTATATCAACTATTGATGGAAAATAGCTGTTCCATGTTATACCTAAGGTATTTGATATTCAGAGAGATAGCGATATTAAGCTCAACTACATGTGTTTTAAGGGTAATAATATCATTAAGCTTCTCTTCTGGAGGGTTAACAGTTTATGTTTGCAGACCAAAAATTAGAGAAAAAGAGGGGCTACAAGAATAGCCAAGAGTTTGGACTTAACCCTTCAAGAATGGTTCGGACTTAGGACATAGGAGAACCTATACTGTAGTGTCCTGTAACTCAGTAGTGTCCCAAATTTTCTAATCAAGAAGATTATAAGGCCATAGAAGAAAGTGATCAATGATGCAGAGTGGGCCTAAGGAGAGTCACATGGAGAGAAAAACATTCTCTCAGGCTTTCTCAGAGAGCAAATTGGTCAATCAATGTCCATAACTCATCCACATGGCTGACACTGACAAAGGATCTATAAACTGTTGTACAGGGCTTCAGGGTAAATCCCAAGGAGCACAATTGCTTCTTTGGAGGGTTTTAACTGAATGCAAAATTAGTAAGGTTTACAATCCTAATATATTATGTTATATAAAAGATAAAGGTGTTTTATTTCATCAAGGAGAGGAGTAACTTGTCCGTATTCAGAAATTTTATACATGTAAAATTGTTTCAAAGATAAACCAAAATAGAAGGATAAAAAGGCAGTAAGATAATGATAAGTAGAAGTGGGAGTATGAGAATATTTTGGTAAAGAAAGATTTTGTAATAAAAGAGAACTTATTAGATTTAATAAAAGAGAGTCTTGAAGCATGAGATTTTTAGACTGTCAAAATGCAAAAAGAAAGAAGTAGATAAGGGCCGGCGGTATAGCTCAGTGGACTAAGCACTTGCTTAGGTAAGCGTAGCCATCAGTGTTCGATCCTTGGTTCCCCAAGCCGCGCCAGGCCCGCCTTCGGGTGCGCTGAGCTGGTGATGCAATCCGGGCGTGGTGGCGCGCGCCTATAATCCCAGCACATGGGAGGCAAAAAGCAGGAAGTTCACTATGAATGTGGGCTGCATACAGAGTGAGACCCTGCACCGAAAAAAGCAAACCCCCCCAAAAAAAGAAAGAAGTGGATAGACTCAAAAATTAAGGTAAGATGCAATCAGTCCAGAGCAGGTGGAAGTTTGTCAGAGGTAAATCTTATGAGTTGGAATTTTCACATTTCACAACTTGCTGTCCTTTCACAAGCTATTTGCACTATTTTATAAAGATCAGGGCAGGCCAAATATTTCAGCAGATTAAAGTGCCTGCTTAGGCAGACTCAGTGGCTGAGGGTTCAATCCCTGGGCCTGCCACGGTTTCCTCACCTCTGGGGCACACTGAGAAATTGAGCACTGATATGAACACAAATTCTGCTTAATTTTTTTTAATCTTCTATTTATTTAGTACTTCTTTTCTCTATGTAGCTCAGACTGGTAGTGAAACTTCTGTATCAGCCTCTCTAGCACTAGGATTATATGTGTGCACCACCATGTCCAATTTTGGTTGCCAGCATAAAGAATCGTGGGTCCAGGTCCAGTGCAGAATACAGCACTGGGGATCGAATCAGGTCCAGGCACATGCCAGGCAGGTGTTTAGACCACTGGGATATCTCTCCAGCCCTAATGAGATTTTATTATATACTCTTAGTAAGACTTATAGAAACTGACTTAAGAAATAATTTATGTTTTATGAAGTTAATTTCTTCTTTTTCTTAATGTTAGGTTTTTGAGGACTTCTAAAACAGAGTCTTATCAGACTTACAGTTTAAATGTTGTTTGGTGAAAAACCTTTTAGGCAATCAGCTTGTATCTTGGGTAAGTGAGAAACTATTATTTTAGTTTATTATATTATGCTTGAGAATTTTTAGATTTAAGAAAAATATAATTACACAGTACAGTTTTTAAAAAATATCTATATATATCTACATATATACAATACGTGTATAGTATGTGTGTACTTGCATGCTTCATAAACTAAGTGTGCTGTGTAATATTCCATTTGTAAAATTAAATATATGTACTCTTGACAGAACATTTAACAATAACTCCTTTATTTTTTGAACTATATATTGTATTTGTATCTAGAAAGTTCAAAATTATCAGTAAAATACTTAATATTTCTGCTCTTTATATCGAGAACCATTCTGGTGGAAGAAAAATCTAGTGTTCTTAAGCAATGCTGCCTTTTAAAATTCAGGCTACACCTCTTGTCTTTAACTGAATAAGCATTTAGTTATTCCATAAATGAGACACACTGGTACATTGGGTAAAATGTCTATTTGTGGTCATTAACATCATTTCCTAAGCTTGTTTATATAAAGTTATTTAATTTTTGTCCATGCCATAACAGTGGTATTAGAAAATTCAAACTTTCATTTCAAATCTAAAAGGTTACATTAATATAAAATAGTCTCCAGGTAACTGTAGTGTAATTATTACTGATCTCTTTGTGTGCTAAATATATTTATATTTTTTTGCTACAAAGCTAAGTAAAAATGCCTTGCCATCCTTCTCCCCTGAAACCAAATTGCATATAATAGCAGGCTCCCTCAGGCCTATGTTTCTGTGTTCTTCATAGTATTAGATAATTAATTATGTTCATCCTAAACAAAGTCACTCCAATAACTATCAAATTAAGTGTTAGTAACATAGAGACTGTGGCAGTAAACAAGTACATTCTACCTAAATGTTCTAACTCTGACAAAACTAGATTTTGTTTTTTTATACTATTTTTGCTAACTGCATTTGCTGTGCCTTCATTGTCTTTCTGTTATTTTTCTTGTAAATCTTTGTAATTGTAATCTATTTTTTTAATTTATTTTGTTTTTTATTTTATTGAACTACAAATGTCAATCAGACAGTTTCAAGACACCTTAACAATACAGATTCAATAAATTAATACATTGCAAACTGTTTTCATAATGTTTTGTTATTGTGCAAGGTGCATACATGATATTATATTATTTGCAGATATTATTTTAGCAGATATCTCTTATCAGTGAATTAAGAGTGTAGCTGCTTACTTATCTTATTTTTTATACCTGAATTATATCAAAAATTCAATAATTATTTTCCTAGTGGATGACCGTAGTACTAGAAGCCGACATAATATCCTGTCCAACCACCATTAGTGCAGATCTTACCTCTCAAAGAATTATGTAGAAGCACAGCATTATCTATCCCAACTGTACTCTCTATACACACACATCATGATTTTTTCTTTCTATACCCCTTCCTTTGTCTACACCTGTCAAAGGTGGGCACTCCATTGTCATTCAACTAACTTAGGTGCTTGAACTCGACACCACAGTCCAACACAGTCCAGCATTCCACAACAACAGTGAGTTATTCAAAGAAATTGTCGACCATAGCCATTTACAGCTCAGCTTAATATTATGGCCCCGTGATGTATACTTCATTTTTATACTTTTCTGCTGGATGGTTAAGACCTAGATAGATCAAGACTTATATACCAACACATGAACTTTATATTTCCTATGTGGTCAGTGAGGTCCTCTCAGGGTTTATTTTGTAGTCCTGTACATTATTCTGTAGATCCTTTGTCTGTGTCATCCATATGGATGAGTCACGGCCAATGCTTGTCCAGTTTTCTCTCTGTGAGAGCTTGAGAGAAAGTTTTCTCTTCATGTGACTCTCCCCAGGCACACTATTGAACTTTAATCTCTTTCCTCTGTGGCTCCATAATCTCCTTGTTCAGAAAATTTGGAGCTCACCTGAGTTTCATGATGTTGCAGTACAGGTTCTCCTCTGTCCTGAGTCTTCGTTGACCTTGAAAGGCTAGGGCCAAAATGCTGGCTGGCCTTGTGGCTCTTCTATTTCTCCAACTCTGACTTGTGATCTTAGGTTGTTAAACATCCAGAAGAAAAGCTGATTACTATCCTGCAGCATATGCCATTCATTTGCCTCATCTGACTCAATTGATTTTAGTTGTTGTACGTTTTCTTTTGTATTTCTGCTTTTTGCTTGTTATACTAGGGAGACTATACGATATTTACACATGCGTGTCTGGTTTATTTCACTTATGAGTATATGTTCAAGTGGCATCCACTTCAGTATAAATGCTTCGAACTTATCATTCTTAATAGCTGAGTAATACTCCATTATATAGAAATACCACATCTTTTTCAACCATTCCTCATGTGATGGACATCTTGGTTGTTTCCAAGATTTAACTGATAGGGAAATTCCGTAGCATAGCAAAATAGCATTGTAATCATAATCTATTAACATTGTTAAGCAGTATGTCTTTTACCAAACAACTGGAATATTCACTTAAAATGATATTCTATCCTTTACAAGATAGAGAGATTGCAACTCTGGCTGCCAACACCCAGAGAAAATTATAATAGTTAGAATTAGGACCACTATTTCAAGACTTATATAAATTGTCCATGTGAGCAAAGCCAGGGCTTGGAGCATAGAGCTAAGGAACACAGGAAGGGCTAAAAAGACAACCAATATTTTGGTTCATGCCCTCCAAGGTGGCCCAGAATCCAGAACACAATTCTTTATGAAATGGACATACAACTCTGATGTGTCATTCAGCCTCTGAAAGAGGAGACTGTTAAATTCCACAAGAAATAAACATGTTCCCTTTCCAAGAAGGGTTAGTAAAGAGGGGTTGTCCTAATGCCTCCAAAGGAAGTCATAAGGTAAGTAGAACCACAACTCAACCTGGCATATTATAAAACTATAGATAAAAAAACTGAAGAAACACAAACCATAATTCATGAATCCCCAGAAAGTAACTCTTAAGGAGTCCTGAGTGATCTTATGATTAAAATGAGAAATCTGATTGCCAACTTGACTTTAAACACCCAACAAGAAAATGTACACAAAAAGTAAAAAAGTTAATCAGAACATAAAAAGGAGATCTTTATCCATTCTACTTCAGATTATAAAGGATAATCTCTTAGAATGAATTCCATAGTCAAAAAGTATCTGAGGATAGAAGATGGGCAGATGGGCCTTTAGAGGGTTGCTTATTACAAGTACAATTTGTGTTTCCCTTTGAAATAATCAAGGAATTAAAAGTCATTTTTGGTAAAATGGTACAAATCTCTTAGCCATACACATGCTCAATAGATAACTAAAAGAGAATAGATTGTTTTTCCTTTTGTATCTTTTCTGACTAAAACTGTGGATCAAATCCCTTCATAGCTCTCCACATATGAATGTCATTCATTTGAGGAGTGTTATGGTTTAGATAAAAAAAATCTCCCAAGTCTCATGTATTTGGAAAATGTTCAAATCAAGAAGGTATTATAGTCATTAGTGGATCCATCCACTCATGAGTTCAGCAGCAGAATATGCTCTTAGGTGGTGGTGCATTCATGGAGGTGAGTCACTAGGGATGGGAATAGGAAAATGTATGCATATTCCTGGCTCTCTTTTTTCTCAGCATTCTAGTTGCAATCCATGGAAAAAGCTGTCCCTAATATGTCATTTTTGCCTTGGGAACAACCAGCCACATAGTGAACTTTTAGAAACTGTTAGCTAAAGGGCCTGCAAGATAGCTTAGTGGACTAAGATCCTGCTTGGACAACCTCAGGGACCAGGGTTCAATCCCAGACACCATATACCTACTCCCCAGATGTCTTCGCAGACAGAGCCCAGGCCTGGTATATATGTGGGGGCTCACCCATCTTCTCCCCAGATCCCATTCCAGCAAATACCCAAACCCAACATGTGTGTGGAACCATGTGTGCACTCGCGGGAACTTCCTTCATCAGACAGGCCTGCTGTGGAACCCTGTGGCAGACAGACTATGGGCCAGACCCATCTAGCAAATCCAGGAGCTGAACATCTGGCCAGAGGGGTACAGCAGATTCTCTTCCACAGGCTGCAACAGGAAGAAGCTGAGCACAGTAGCCAGATCCAAACCAGGCACATCCGGATGAGTTCTAACTCTACAGATCTGCAACTGGTAAGATGAGAAATTTAGTAGACCTTAATCTATGAAAGCATCCTGTCTCTTTCTCTCTTGATAAAGAAGGCACAATAGGTAACTGCGGTGAACTAGCCTTCCTGGAAGACTCCATGTGCATCAAATGGAGGTAATCATAAAGAACTTAGGGGAAGTCATTTAAACAGAAACTCCGAATTTAATATCTGCTTAGCTACATAGACATATTGTTTGCTCTTCTGATCTAAAAATACAAACTCTTTAGTTACAAAAGTTTGTAAACTGTAAATGTCACTACCCATTATTAGTGTTCCTAATTGTCGTACTATAAATACAAAACTGTAATTGCCTAAACCATATGATCTCTCCTAGATAAAAATATCAGTGAGTGTTAAATTAATAAATGTATCAAAGATCTACACCAAAGATGAGAGGATAGTGCTATAAAAAATTACAAAGAGAAAGAGCAACATGCAGTCTCAGTCCCCAGGTCACCCAGAGCAAATGAGGGAGACACTAGCACAGAACAAATTGGGAATCACACAGATGAAGTTTCTCAAATAATAGCATCTGAAGTAAAGAAACAACTTCAGAAATATACAAAGGAAATCAGGTCAGAAATAATCTCTGAAATAAATAAAGAAATAAAATCTATAATGAAAGAATTACTAAGTGCTTTTAAAGACCACATGGATTAAAAAATAGAGGAGAATATAAAAAATGATATATAGGAAATAAAAACCTAAATCACAAGCTGACAAATCTGTGTGAAAGTGATGATGGGGCAAGGGAGTTGGCTCAGTAGAATAACCACTTGCCTGGCAAGCTCAAGGGCCTTAGTTCAATCAACAGTAAAGGAAGGAAAGAAAGAAAGAAAGAAAGAAAGAAAGAAAGAAAGAAAGAAAGAAAGAAAGAAAGAAAGAAAGAAAGAAAGAAAGAAAGAAAGAAAGAAAGAAGAAAGAAAGGAAGGAAGGAGTTTCAGACCTTGAATATACCATTGCAGCTAGTAAAAAGGTAAGAAAAGACCTCTTAAAGACAACTAGGGTGCAGAATAATTCAACATCTGCAAGACGATGCAAAAATGATTGATAGGCATCAAGAGGAATAATGAATCAATGCAAATGATATAAAAAGTGTATGGACAGAAGGCATAGCAGAAAACTTCCCAAATATGGGACAACAATCTGATATTCGGGTAACTGAAGCATAAATCCAAATAACATTAACACAGTTAAAAAACACACCCAGATATGCAATAATCAAGATCACAGATATTCAGCATAAAAGCAATATTCTAAAATCTGCTAGAGAAAAGAAACAGATCACATTCAAAGGAAAACTCATCAGAAAAATGGCAAATTTCTCTTTGCAAACCAGCAATTCAAGAAGAGCATAGGGCAACGTATCAAAAATCTTTCAAAAAAATAAATTCCAACCAAGACTGATACACCCTGCAAAACTCTCAAATTCAATGGAGAAGTGAAATACTTCCATGAACTTCTTCTGTATAAAGAATACTAAAGAATTTCGTGATGATAAAACCAACCCTATACAGTGTACTACAGGACATTCTAGAGAGGCACCAAAATGATCACAACTCCACAAATGAGAATGAAAGAAAACATCAAATAGAGCAAACAATTAGACGCAGGTGAAAAAGAGCATGTAAATAACATGTCAATCGTAAGTCAATACATCTCAATTATAACCATCATTGTGTATGGATTCAGTTTACCAATTAAAAGAAACAGATTGGCAGAGTAGATTAGGAAGCAAAATCCAACAATATGCTGTATAAAACAAGAACACTTAACTCATAAATAAATTCATAGGCTCAAAGTGAAAGGTTGGAAATTAATGCTACAAGCCCTAGGACTTCAGAAAAAAGCCGAGGTAGCAATCCTGTTCTCAGACTGTGTCAACTTCAAACCAAGAATGATCAAAACAAATCAAGAAGGACACTACAGACTAGTTAGGGAAAAATACAAGAGGAAGTGGAAACAGTCATAAATATGTATGTAACAAACACAGGAGCACCCAACTATATAAGACAAATCTTAATGGACATGAAAAATCTAATATCCAATAACACAATCTTAACAGGAGACCTCAACAGCCCCCTATCCCAGAAAGATAAGGTCAACTGACAAAAAAATTAGCAAAAATGAAACAAAACTGAACCAAAACTTGGAACAAATAGACTCAGTGGACATATACAAAGTGCTCCACATCTGACTACACATTTATTTTCAGCTGCATATGGGAAATTTTCGAAAGTAGACCACATACTAGTCTGTAGGTCATCCTTATGTATATGCAAGAAAACAGAAATTACCCCATACTGATTATCAGACCAGAGTGCAATGAAATTGGAAATAAGTGACAAAAGAAACCACAAAACCCCCATAAATACATGAAAATTAAACAACATCCTACTCAGCAACCAATGGATTACAGATGAAATTAAATAAGACATTAAAAAATATCTACAATTCACTGAAAATTCAAGTGTGGCTTATCAGAATTTATGGGATGCAGGGAGAGCAGTTCTTAGAGGGAAATTTATAGTTGTGAACTCATACATTAGGAAATCAACATGAGAACAAATAAATAACCTCATGCTGCATCTCATATGTATAGAAAAGGAAGAGCAAATCAAACCCAAAGATGGGAGAAAATTATAAAGATTAGAACAGAAATTAATGCAATTGAGACAAATAAAATAATACAAAGAATTAACTAATCAAAAATCTGGTTTTTTGAAAGATTAAATAACATTGATAGGCCCCTAGCTAACTTCATCAAAAAGAGGAAAGAAAAAACTCAAATTCAAGCAATAAGGTATGAATAGGGTGAAATTACCAAAGATACCATGGAAATTCACAAGATCATAAACAGCTACTTTGAGAGTCTTTAGTCTCATAACCAAAGACACAGAAGAAATGGAAAAATTCCTAGATAGGTACACATTACCAAAACTAAATCAAGAAGATAACAATTCTCAATAACCCCATAACAGCCAATGAAATACAAAATGTAATAAGAAATTACACATCTGAATTCTATAAGAAATTTACAAAAGATATAATCCCAGTACTCCTCAACTGCTTCAATGAAATTGAGAAGGAAATAATTCTAACATTCCTGGAGGCAAGTATTATACTGATACAAAAGCCAAAGAAAGTCACAACTAAAAAAGAGAACTACAAGCTAATCTCCCTTATGAACATAAATGCAAAAATCTTCAATAAAATCCTAGCAATTACAATAGAGTAAATCATCAACAAAATTATACACCACAACCAGGTTGGATTGAAGGATGCAAGGATGGTTCAACAGAGGCAAATGTATAAATGTAAGTCACTTTATCAATAAAGCCAAATCCAAAAACATGATCATCTCAATTGATGAAGAAAGGCTTTTGACAAAGTCCAACACTCACTCATGTTCAAAGTCCTACAGAAAATTGGAATGGATGGGCTGTACCTCAATCTGATAAAAGTCATCTCTGACAATCCAACAGTGAATATAATTCTAAATGGGGAAAAACTGAAATCTTTTATTCTTAGATCAGGTACAAGACAAGAATATCCTCTGTCACACTCCTATTCAATGCAGTTCTGGAATCATTAGCTACAGTCATTAGGCAAGAGGGAGAAATAAAAAGAATAAGAATAGGTAAAGAAGACGTTAAACTGTCATTGTTTGCAGATGACATGATACTCTACCTGAAAGACCCAAAAAACTCCACTAAGAAGGTACCAGAATTAATACACAAATTAAGTACCATAACAGGATACAAAGTCAATACCTAAAAACCATTAGCATACCTCTTTGTACAACAATTTCAATATGAAATTATAATACCTCCTGTGTAGCCCTTGTTGCCCAGGATTGTCTTTGCTATTCTACATTGTTCCTGTTTCCAAATAAATTTTAAGAATGATTTCTTTAGTATTGTAAGGTATGTTAGTGGTATTTCGATCAGAATTCCATTAAATCTGTATAAAATTTTAGGAGTGTGGCCATCTTCACAATATTGGTCCTTCCTGTCGAGGACCAGGGAATATCTTTTCATGTTTTGAAATCCTTTACTCAGTGACCACCTAGACAAGCTTTTGTCTTCTTGCCTCTCATTTTCTTGTGAACCTGGGGTTCACTTTTATTTTATTTTATTTTTTATTAATTTTATTGAGAAGCAAGTAGCAATGAAACACTTTCAAAACAGGTTAGTAGGACAGTTACAATAATTGGTGCATTGCATATTCCTGTCTTCCTAGTGGTTATTCATGGTACAAGATGCAGACATGGTATCATGTCCAAACACTATTAGTATAAATCTTTTTTTCTCATTGAATTAAGAGAAAGTAGCTGTATACCTATCTTTTTAAAAATGAATTTTATTGAGAAAAAAATAGAACTATTTTGTATATACAGATATACAAATGGTCCTTCATTATATCCCCCTATTTTGTTTAGTTTTGTCAGAAATGGGTATTCCATTGCCATTTAAATATTGTAAGTGAATGAATTCAGCAAAATAATCCAATATAGTTCAGTAGTCCGTAATGATAATGGGTTATCCATAGGACTGGCAATTTCAGAAGTTGTGGAGCCCTTTACTGCTCAGCATATTAATATGGCTTTACTCTTTTTTATAAGTATATCCATTTTATTTGTAAATGTCATCCATTTTTCTTATACATTATATATTGTGTTTTTTAAATAAGCAGTATAACCCATGTTTAAGTTATTATTTGTCATTTTTACCTAAATAAAAATAAAAAAAATATTATTATTGTTATTATAATTATTATTTGTGACTGGGTCAGCCTGCTCTGGGAGTGGGGCTGGCACAATATGCGGTGCTGGGGACTGAATGGCAGTCTCTGTGCTTGCCCAAGCAGGTGCTTTATATCGCTGAGTTATCTCGCCAGCCCTTTACTTAGATTATTTAAACTCTTTACACTGAAATTTAACACAGAAAAAGGTGCAAGTGTCAC
Organism: Ctenomys sociabilis; assembly: GCA_004027165.1. Lineage (NCBI taxonomy): Eukaryota > Metazoa > Chordata > Mammalia > Rodentia > Ctenomyidae > Ctenomys > Ctenomys sociabilis. Next base: position 59,766 of record PVKA01007425.1, on the reverse strand, counting down.
AAGGGTTCTGGGGAAAAATAGGCTTCACCAGGCTTCACTTTTTATACTTTTATACCTCATTTTTATACTTTTCTGCTGAATAGTTAAGAGCGAGATAAAGCAATAATTATGTAATAAGAAATGTAACTTCAGTATCTGACAAAGTCAGTCAAACCCTCTCAGGATTTATCCTGAAGCACTTTACCAGTTTGTAGATCCACAGTGTCAACCATGTGGGTGAGTCATGACCATTGCTCGACCAATTTGCTCTCTGTGAAAGCCTCAGAGGATATTTTCCCTCCATATGATTCTCCTTGGGCACACTGTACATTGCCGATCACTTTCTTCTGTGACCCCATAATCTCCTTGATTAAAATATTTGGGACACCACTGAGTTATAGGATGTTACAGTACAGGTTCACTTATGTCCTGAGTCCTCATTGATCTTAAATGGCTGGGGCCAAAATGTTGGATGTCCTTGTAGTCCTTTTTTTTTTTTTTACTAATTTTTGGTCTGTAAATTTAAGTTGTTAACCCTCCAGAAAAGAAGCTTAGTGATATTATTACTATATAACATAGGTAGAGGTAGTTCAGCTTACCCTCACTCTCTGTCTGAATGTCAAACATCTTAGACATAACATGGAACAGGTATTGAAAATGAGAGACAAGGACCCGGTTCCATGTTATACTACCTGCTCCTTGTCTGTCATTTGCATTTCTGCTTCTGTTTCTCCCTTAATAGAACAGATCACAATGAGAGCAATGGATCCATACAATAAATAATTTCACTTCCTTTGGATTTACAAAATCATCTATTTTAGACACTATCCCATGTGCAACTCAGAAGAATGTGTATTCTGATATGTTTGTGTGGAACATTTTGTTAATATCTGCTAAGTCCATTAATACACAGGTTTGGTTAAATACTGATATTTCTTTGTGCTGTTTTTGTCTTTTTCTTCTCTCTCTTTGAGACAACGGGGTATTAAATTCCCCATTAAAGCTGCATTATTGTTTATTTGCTTTTTAATGTCCATTAATATTTGTCTCAGGTAGTTGTGTGTACTCATATTTGATACATACATATTTAGGATTGTTAAGTCTTCTTTTGAAATTTTCCCCTAAAGAGTATGTAGTGACGCTCTTTACCAGTTTTGATTACTCTAGGTTTGAAGTTCACATTGTCTACAGAGGACATCTAGACACAAACCATAACATAATGTCTTGTTTATTGTTGAATATTTAGCATCAACATAAAGGATGTTCCAGTTGCCACATTAAAACATGTGATGCTCAAATATCCATAGTGGGAAAACAACATCCCCATATGAGAACCACTATTATAAGTACCCTAATCCATAGCCATTACATAGTAAAAAGAAGTTTAAATGGTAATGTAGAAAGTGTTTTATTAAAACTTGCTTCATTCTAATTGCTTTGCAATACTCTGTATTACATATTAATTAATTTAAGGAAAACCATGTGGCTTAGATTTTATTATAGCTCAGATCGTGCACATTTTATTAACTGAATCATGCAAAAATAAACTTAACACTGCTCTTAGGGGTAAAGAAATCACTGCAAAGCAGAGATATGGCTACTGCGAGCAACCATGTCATATTTGTTCTGCATGAATTACAACAAAAATACACATCAGTTGCCTAGCTCCATGGCTGAGGAGATGCAAAGGATGGGCATTTGTTTTTCCCACTTCATGACTCACAGTGTGGTCCAGTAGTCAGCAGCAGTGGTTGTTGTTCCCCAATCCTCTTGCTTCTCAGACATTAGAGTAAGCACCTCCTGTAGTATTCTGTGTCAGCAGTGATATTTAGGGAACCTGTCAAGAGCTTGGCACTTAACCTTCACACTGATTGTATAAGTCACAGTATAATTAAAAATAATCAACAAATCCCTTCTCTGTGTTCCTTGCTTTTCTTGCTCAAGGGCCATAACACCTCACAACTACAATTTAAAGGAGAGGTGTTTTGTTTTTTTCGTTTGCTTTTCACTGCAGCTACTCTTCAGTCCAAGGTTAGCCGGCCCCAAGGCAGCAGAGTACTTGGGTACAGGAGAGGAAATGCTGCTTGTGGCGTGGCAGTCAGGAAGCAGAGAGAAACGGGAGCAGAGGAGAGAGATGCATTCTCCCAGGCCAAGCCTCCAAAGAATTAGCTTTTCCAATTGGATGTCACCTCCTAACAGCAAGTCAGCTATATTGCCCCCATGAGTTGATTACCCCTCCAGATCCCCTCCTACAACACAGGAGGCTAGTGGGGGGTATATACAGATGTTAACTATAAAATTACATGGCTTCTGGTGGCTGAATTCGGGCTAATTCTTTCATAACTTCTGAAACTTCTGTAAACTAGGGGGAAATATTTACAAATTTCAAACTTAGAAAGACAGGAAAAGAAGAAACTCTGCTGGACAAAAGATGCCAGCAAAATTTTAATGCAAGAATATGAATGACACATTAGCAGATTCAGCAATCTATTTTATTAAACACTTTAAGAGGATACTGAAAATGAAGAGCAAGACAATTCATGCTTCAGAATTTTTAAGAGACTTAGGAATCACAAGTCCTAATATAATGGGATAGGTCTAAGCATGGGAATGGAGGTTGTGCGTTATATGTGGGGTTAAACTTGATGAAAGGTTTCATGTAAACCAACTGTATGTTTAGCTTGCTTTCTTATTCCAATTAACACAGTGACCACTCCAAAACTTTGAATATTTATTGAAAAATGGAAAACTCAATCCACTGAAGGGACACATGTAGTGCAGAATGAGATAGAAACCTCTCCTAAAAAACAGAATCTTTATATGAAATTCTATGAATGGGATGGTGGAAACTGAAGGTTTTTTTTTTTTTAATGTGATTAAGCATCCAGAATAAGTTTGCACAGATCATGACATAAGTAAATCCTGCTATGAGGACACAGAGTGATTCTTTTATTAACAAAAAGACTTGTAGATATTGATATTTAGAAGTCCTTGAACTAAATGGATGGTCTGCCACATGAATATTTTAATATGAAATGTCATCAGATATTGTGGGAGTGTGGAGATTTATGAACACTCAAAACAAACAATTTCAGACACTGCATATGATTTCCAAACCACATGCTAAGGTCAGTATTTCCTGGGTTCCCTGACCTGAAGCCAGTTTTCATGTTCTTTTTGTTTTCTTCTGTAGGTTGTTCTCTTGAAGATAGAATATGCCAGAGTAGCAGGCAGCTACTTCTGTTCAAGGTAGGTGTTGTGTGAAAATAGCTTAAATAGGCTGGACTCCACCAAGTTATGTCTAAGAGACATTTACTCTGCTCTAGATGTGTTCAGAACAAAAGGGAAGCAAAACCATCTGGGAATCTGAAGCTATGTGTTTGTTCTCTTATCTCAGCACTGCAAATAAGTTGCCATGTACCTGTGTAACTGTTAGCAAACATCGTGTAACTGGGTGTGTGAAACTGGATCTCAGTTCCTTCATTTGGAGAAATGAAAAGCTGAAACTTTGACTATGATCAAGTACAAATATCCTATGATGTATTCCTTCGCTTTATAAGTTTTACATTTTATACTCAATATTATATTTATTTATAAGATCACAAAAATAAACTTGTGGGGCTGGGTAGATAGCACAGTGGTCTGAGTACCTTCCTGGCAATAGCAAAACTCAGGTTCCATCCCCTTTACCACCTGCCATGCAGCCCATGGAACCCCAGAAGCATCATGCTGGCCACCTGAACTGGGCATTGTGGGGCAGCCTGGTAATGCCAGCACTGGGGAGGGTGAAACCAGAGGATCACTACAAGTTCAAGCTGTGTAACAAGGCCCTGTGCCAAATAAATACATAAATATTTAAAATAATAATAATAACATCAAACTTTCAAAATATTTCCTATTCATTTCCAAAACACATAGATTACATAGGCCCTAAGCAGCATGTTTAAAGTCATTCTGCGCTTTTAGTCTTTCTACCCCTTTGGAAACTTTAAACCAAATGAGCAATGAAGCCCCTACTGACCAGAGGGGCCTCTCACAGTGATACAGTATCATTTTTCATTTAGACTAAGTTAAGGTGTCAAACCTAAAACAATTTTCCCATGCAAGATTTAGCATGGAAGGAATTACTGAAACCACAGGGTGGAAATTAATGATTAGCTTGAGATGCTATTAGCATACCAGCAGGAGAAAAGACTAAATGAGCTATGATATAAAGTAAAATATGCCACCCCGGAAATTGCAAGTGACAATGGCTAGTAATAGGGGAAGAGAAGGAGTAGCCATTAGATGGACAGATAAGGAGAGAAGCATTTACATTAAGAGGACAGGGCAATGAGACTGCTTGAGTTAACACACCAGAATCCAAACTGAAAGACACTGTGGTTAGTGATTACAGACAGGACACAATCCATCAATGGCAGGAAAAAATGTAGCCTTAAGTGGATAAAGCAAGCAAAAGATGTGAAGTGCTTTCCTACTTAGATTAAACAAGCAGCCATTACGTTCATCCTAAGTACTTCCTTGGTTAAGTGACATCATTTATACCAAGCACAAAGTCTCACTGCTCTGAAAACTATTTGGGGGAGAGAGAGAATAACTGGGCAAGAAGATACAACAAGATTGAGACTGACAACTAAATGACTATACAACTATGCAATGACGTACCAAAATATAAATGAAAGCACAATTTGTTTTAGCAAAGGTTGATGTCAAAGTGCAATAAGTTTTAAGAATAAAATATACAGAGGGATTGGGCCAGCCAGATAGCTCAGTAGACTAAAGTGCCTGCTTAGGCAGAGTGCAGAGGCCAGGATTCCATGTCCTTGGTTTTGTGCTGGCCCTGCCACCGAGGTTCACTGGCATGGCCATTGAGACTGGGCCTGGTGGTGAGCATGCACCTGTAATCCCAGCACTTGGGAGGCTGAAAACAAAGAAATCACTGGCCCTGTACTAAATGCATAGAAACAGAGAGAGAGAGAGAAAGAGAGAGAGGGAGGAGGATGGAACAGGCTTTGTGAATGTTATTAGGCTTAATGATTCATAGAGATCATTTTATTAGAAAGTAATTTACATAGTCTTTGAACAGAAATGTGTGTGTTTTGTATTGTATATACCACTGCTGTTCTGATTGTGATATACAAGTTTTGCCCATGAAATATCACCTGAGTTTATCTTTCTGGTTTTAGGACAATTAGAAACATAAGTTTGTGCTTGTACTGCAAATTGGCAAGAGGAAATGAATATCGCAGTATTTCATTCGTATGATTGAGAATACTTAATGAAATTAAAAGGTTAGATCAGCCTCTTTGATTACAAAAAAATTTTTGTGTTCTGCAATTTTGTCTAAAACTACAGGAATAGGTAGGAAACTGAAAATGTTGAATTCCACAAAATTCCAAATTAGGTTGCAGTTTATAGAAAGTTCTGCTTGATAAATGACAACCTAAAGTCAAAATGTAAAAATTATGTCTCACCACCTCTATATACAGAATTAAATATTTTTAAATTTTGAAGTATTTTTTCCACTATTCAGACATTGAAAACATTTAATTTTATCCTTAGAATTTCTTTTTAAATGATGATTTATAAGGTTTACAAAAGAGTTAAAGATAGGATTTTTAAGACCTAATTCTCATTTTATGAACAATATTTCCAGCCTGATTTTCTCATTGAAGACTGTGTTTTTGAGTTTTATTTCTAGCATGCAGAGCTATAAAAGCAGATGGGTATAAATACGCTTCCTTGTAAAGTTACATCAACATGAGAGTCAGTCTTTTGCAAAGACTAAGTTCAGTGGGAAGAATCCTCTCCTACTGAAGCATTTTACAGTCAGAGAGAAGTTTCAGAAAGTATCATCGGCTTTTCTGAGTGATCAAATAACCTTTCAGAGAGAATGATCTGGACATGGAAACTGAAGAGCGAGAAGAGTTTCACACATTCTCAAGATGGAGAAAGTCATTTGGACCCGATATTGTCCTTTACACAAGTTTATTATAAAATCACACCTACAGTTAACTACAAATTTTTCCACATGGATGCAATACAAGAAGTGAGAAAAAAGCCTTGTTAGCAACAAACAAAATTATAATAAAATTTTGTACCTTCCTGAATTTATTTCTAGTTTACAAAACCACAAGTTAGAGTTTTCTCACAAGAACATATTCAGCTTGATTTGATGTTGGTGATCAACAATCACATGCATTGCTGCCAAGCAGGTCAAAGTTGTCATCATAAACTGGTTTCAGCAATTGATTTACTTTTTACCAATTCAGCTAACTCTGCAGAATGTTTCAGAAAGGGCAATAAACATAGATACTATTTTATATTCAGCATACATGTCATGAAATAGTGTCTGTAATTGGGAATATCATAGCTCTTCTCTCCTGTTTTTTAGAATAAACAACATTTCTCAGCTTTTCAAATGCCTTTTTTTTATTAATTGGTAAATATCATTGTTTAAACAGATGGCTCATGTAAGAAAAGTGGTTACTTTAATATCCCATGGGGAAAGCCATCTGTTTTGATTATGCGCCTGGGAATTCCAGATGTTGTACTTTGCCAATAACCTGTGGAGTCTCTGTTACCCATTATTTCCACTGTAATGATATTCTCTAGGGTATAGCAGCTGGTTTGCATCATCCTCCCTGTCAACACATATATAGCACGAAGGTAAAGCCTAGCATATTGGATTAAGGCCAAAGTTCTTAATTGCATCTTTCCTGTTTATTACTCATCCTCATCTTTTAATTCAAATATGAAATCTCTTTATTGAGTTAAAGCAGAAACATTTAAAAGTAGACAAGTGAATTAAATACAAATTTCTTCAAAGATGATATACAATTTGCTAATAACCACATGAAAAGAAAATTAGATCTCCGTAACACAAACAAAGCCTTTGTCATACAGTTGATGCACAAACCTTGGCACACACACATAATAAAACAAGACTAAACAAGGCAAGAAAAATGTCATCCAAATCTCACAATTCCCTCAAAGCTTATCTAAGTGCTTTAATAGAGAACAAAATAAAAATAAAAAAAGAGAAAACTGAAATGAGGGTACATAGAAATGAGAAAGGGAGGCAGAAAGGACATTGCCAAAATCCAGATCAACAGGCATTACTTTAGGACTGGCCAAATAGCTCAGCATATTAAAGTACCGTAAATAGGCACAGGGGCCAGGGGTTCAATCTCCAGTCCTGACAAGCAGGTCCCATCCCTGGGACACACTGATAGGGACATTGAAACTGGATGTGGTGTCCTAGGCCTAGAATCCCAGCTCCTGGGAGGCTGTAAATGGGCGATCATTAAAAGTCTGATCTTTTAGTGAGACCCTGAACACCCTGCAGAACCTTCCTTAATTACAAAAAAAACAACAAAAAACAGAAATTACTTTTAACAATCTTTACTTCAGTAAATTAAAAGATTTAGAAGAAAAGAACAGATTGCTACATGTAAGTGACTTATCAAGACTGAACCAACCAACAATATATCCAATCTGTAAATAACCCAGTAACAGTGAAATTAAAGCAGTAACCAAAATCTGCCAAATAATACAAACCCAGAACTTAATTTAGTCACTAAATTCTAAAACAGTGTTAATATCAATAGTCCTCAAATCTCTAATAAAATTAAAAGGGTAAGTAAGAAGTACTGTCAAGTTCATTCCTAGAAACTACCGTTAACTTGATTCCAACTACAGACAAGGACCCAAAACACAGAAGGAACCTATAAGGCAATCCAACTAATGAGCATAGACTCAAAGATCTTCAGGATGATAGTTGCAAGTAGAATGCAACAAGTCATTAAAAATATCATACATTATGACCCAATAGACTTCAGCCCTGAAATGCAAAGACAGTTAGTATACACAGGTGAGTAAGTATAATACATCATATAGATAGAAACACAGACAAATATTAAATGATCATCTCAATAGATCAAGAAAGTTCTTAACAAAGTCTAACATTCATTCGTGATGCAGACACTGAAAAAGATAGCTATGGAAGGAACTAATCTCTGTCTGATAAAAACTAATTTTAACAAGCCTACTGACAGCATCATATTAAAAGGGAAAAAATGAAAGATTTTCCTCTAAAATCAGAAACAAGACAAGATAACCCAATTATACAAACTCCTGTTTAATGTAATACTCAAAATTAGCCACAGGAATGAGGAAAGAGAAAGAAAAAGAATAGTATATGCATAGAAAAGGAAGAAGTCAAAGTTTGGTGCTTTTATAATAAATATTCAATAAATATCAAAAACTCAATACATTATTTTTGATATTTTCCTACTAAATATTCATTGTTTATAATAAGACTCTTAATTTAATAGCTCACCAATAGAAATATTCTAAAGAACAAATTTGAGTATTTGTGGATATTACCCACAAAAATATATCTTTGTAGCAAAATTGGTGTTATGTCACAAGGCTCCATATAAATAGGTTAAAATAAGATTAATCATTGCAATAGATTCATAAGTGCTTTTAGTTAGTTAAATCTATGTTAGAACATTCATTATCTTATGAATCATATCACTACAGAAATGAAAAACAATCATGGTGCATTTGCTATTTTCTTTCCCATAAAGAGCAGCCATAGTAAAAGTTCCTTCTGTTTGCATTTGTTTTTAAATTTGCCATTGCCAAAACAATCACATGCACAATTTTAGAGTAAGCAATGAAATATCAAAAGAATGTGTATTTGGCAAAATTGCTTACTATATGTTTTGCTATGCAGTTTCAAAAGAAATCTATTCACTAAATGTTATGCATAACACTTTAAGTCTATGGCTCTAGAATGGCCTTCTTAGTCATAGTGTACTTTCAGAAGCCATTTAGAGCTCTTAGTGTAGGTAGTTAGAATGTGTTTCATTGAACTAATTTCATGGGACTAAGTGCAGGATTATCCCTGGTTAGGAATGAGAGATCTAGACTTTGAGGCAGAAAATTGAGTGTAATCATTAGCAAACTATATCATAGATCATAAGGCTACTTGATTTTATTTTTTTAACTAACTGAAAAAGAGTTGAGCAAAACTTTCTTAGAAAATTTACTATGGTTCCGGAGTTATAGTTCAGTGGCACAGTGGCTGCTTTGCAAGCTCAAGGTCCTGAGTTTGACTCCCAATACTCTGAGAGAGACAGACAGAGACAGAGACAGACAGAGATGAAGACAGAGACAGAGACAGAGACAGAGACAAAATGTGGAGGGACGGTGGGACCAAGGGAGGGAGGGAGGGAAGACAGAATTACTATGTATTCCAAATTATAATATGTTGACATTTCTCTTTAAAATAAAATATACCACTGTACTATGAAAGTGACTGTACTAAACTATAAAGAGAAAAATTTCTGAAATATGAAATGCATGCAAGATTGAATCAAAGTAAAACAAGGTAAAATACCTCCAAAGCACTCAACAATAAGGAACAAACTTCAGTGAGAAAAAAAGTAATTGTTAGGATACTTTATGATCTAAGTAAAAAGTATCCTATTCTTGAGTGGAAACCTTATCTTAATACATCATGAAGATTTTTTTAAAGTAGCCTTTGTTCTATGTATAGGGCATTTCACGTATTAGGATCTGACAGAAAGGGGTGCTGATCTGACCTTCCAAATAATCTAAAAGGAAATCGTTATTTCTGCAAATCATTCTCTCAAGTACTAACCACTTTCTTTGACAATAGACAGCCAGCTGTTCAGCTTGTTCATGTAAAATAGTTAATACTGTTGAGTGGTTTGTCCTGCAAACTCATGTAAAACTTACTCTTTAGTTCCGTCTATGGAGGGAACAACTGGGGAGGAAGATCTAAACACATGCGCAGAAAACATAGTACCTCCCTATACTGCTCAGCCTGTCTGTCCATTCACATACCAAGGTGATCACCTAATAATTTAGAGAGAACATAACCCAGCTATTTTTTTTAATTCCTTTATTTATTAGAGTGTCTCGCTACACATCATGGATTCTTTGTTTGCGGGGCTGGGGGGGTGAGCTCAGCCGGCCCTGCGGGGAGGGGCTGGCATAGCATGTGGTGCTGGGGCTCGAACCGCGGTCCCTGAGAGGCGCTCTAGACCGCTGAGCTATCTTGCCAGCCCATAACCCAGCTATTTGGTCAAGAGGAACAAGATATGAGTGCAACCCATAAGAAATACAAGAGTTTTGGAAGCTTTTGTCCCTCCTCAGGAAGATGTAAATAGCCACTGCCCCTAAACTATGAGTAAAGAAGCACAAGAAAGATTTACTGAGAATGAGCAATCACTAACAAAATCAAATTAAGAGAATGGGGAAACCACTGAAGGGATGGAGCTAAGAATCTGCTTAGTAATTACTAGTTTAGTTGAGAAAATCTATTTCAAGTAAAACGACAGAAAATATAAAAACAATAAGAGATGTAGAAATAAAAGAGATAGAAAATTTATCCAATTAAAAGTTCTTTAAAGAGAGAATGAAAACATTATCAATCATTTCAGATATTTGTATAAAATTAAAGATGTGGCTTTTACGCTGTGCAAATCCACCACCTTTTAAACAGAAGGAATGAAAAATGTGCTGGACAGCCCAACACTACTAATAATACTTCACGGAATGTGAATTTTTTTAATGTGTAAATAACTACACTCACTGGCATAAGTTTTAATCATCAATTGTGATTATGTAAAATTTTGTTTAAAATACTGAGTAAACTATTTTGTTATATATTTAGACAAACTACCAAGTAAAGTGTAGTATATGTACAGGTGTCCAAAAAGGATAATCTTCATATTTTTTTGCATCTGAAAAAGCTACTAAAGTTTTATGGCACAAGACAGGAAAACAAAAAACAAACAAAAATGTCAGTGAGTGTAAAAGAAGCACAAATATCTTAAATACTTAGCAAACATCAAAAATTCAGAAAGAAATTACAGTAAAAGAAAACTGTCTTCGTTTTGAAGGTTAAAAAATGCTCCTTCAGAGAATACATGCTTAGTGACAGGGTTTTTACATATCTATAAACAGATCGCTCATTTTTGCATTTCTCTTTACATGATGCACTAAAATTATCTCACAAACTTAGAGTTTCAATGAAGCATTTCTAGCAATTTAGATTCATATGTAAATTTTTATGACTGTTCCAAAATTTGTGTTAATTAGGATTTAATTAATTAGAACACTTAATTTTGGAACAGTGAAACTTTGTTTTCCATAAGCCCTTTTCCAAAAATGAAGAGAAAGTAAAACAAGAATTGATCTGTCAGTATTTTTACAAATAAACTGTTTCAGTTTAATCATATAAAAGAAGCAAACTTTTTTTAATTTGAAGGAAAAAAAATGCCTTAAGTTTCATAATTATCATCAGTGAAGTGCCTGATGGAGTGAAAAAGACAACGTAAACCAGTAATGCTTAATATAACAAATATATATGTATATGCTAATATATGTATATTAATACATAATGCATATACATATATTGAAAGTGAATGTAAATTGTTTGTCCCAAAAATATATTTTTCTTGTCATAATTTTAGATCTGCTATAGAGCAGAATATTTATAAAATATTCCTTTCTCATTGCTACTTGTTTCTCAATAAAGTTAACTTAAAAACTTAAAAAATATTACTAAGGCTTTGGATTTAGGAATGGGTGCAGGTAAACATTCCATTTCTATAAATCTGGAATTTTTAAAAATTTAAACTTGTACAGACATTCTGTCAATGGACAGATTCTAGTGAATCTCTTTTTTTGAAATGTAATAGCTGTATGCTATTGTGTAAAATGTGACAATTCTCTATTTGCCGGTAATATGCAATGACTCATCAGAGTAACAAGTAATCATATATATTAAAACACTATTTTAGCTTAAGAAACCTTCAAACTCCTGGTCTAGTTCTCTATAAAATGCGTGACAACACAGTGATACCGCCACCCTAGTGCTCTGTGTGGCTTTAGGACCTCTTACATAAGCACATTTCCGTAGTGGATGTCTAACTTCTGTCTCCTCTTTCTGCCTCCTATGCTTTCTCACCTATAACGAGGTTCTCCACTGTTACTAAATCAACTGCAGAAGGACATGCACAAGCCTTTAAGTGCTCGACTTATTTCTTTTGCCTAGTGTCTTTGTTCCATTCGTGTTGTTGCATAGGACAAAGCTGCCTTAATTCACATGGCCGTGCGCTGTCCTGTTGTCCTGATGCCACAGTTGTACCCCTTCATCTATCTGTGGATAGCTAACTAGATCCTATGACAACTCATGAAAATATTGCTGTTAAATAGCCAGGTGAGTACAGATCTATCTTCAACGTACTGATATCATTTTCGTTGTTTACATGCTCACAGGTGGAGGAGATGAAGCATATGGTGGAATTTTGTTTAAAAAACAAGTTTTTTGAGTAAATACCTTTGTAACTATTACAATCAAAATTTGATTTGTGTTGAACATTTTTGTGGTCATATGCACACACCTGCTTTCCTCTGTCTTCAGGGCTAGGGATTCAACATTCAGCGCAGGACCTTCCTCTCACACATGTCCCCAGGATTTTTTAATTTTGCATTTTTCGTCATAATGTCACTAAATTTGCAGATTTCCAAGCCTGGGCTTGAACTTGGGATCCTCCTAGCTCAGCTGCTCAGAGAATTGGTATTAAAGGTGAGTGCTACCATTTCTGCCTATGCATCTTCTTTTGAAAAGCACCTGTTCAGATCATTTGCTGATCTTTTATTGATCTTTTATGCTGCTGTATTTCTTTTATTTCTTTCTATAAGCTAACTGGTAATTCCTTGTCTGATTAATAGTTCACAAACATTTTCTTCCATTTTGGATGTTGCCTACTCAATCTGCTAATTGTTTTCTTCCGTGTGAAGAATCTTCTCAGTATGATACAAATCGATGAATCTATTATTGCTTTTGTTGCCTGTGCGTTCAGTCTTATCCAAAAAGCTGAGGTTTAAAATGTTTCCCTTCTATTTTGACATATGTGAGACACATGAAAATGTTTTCTTCTATTTTTCTTCTTTTCGTAGCACCAGATCTTACACTTACGTGGTGATTTATTCAGCCTTGATGTTTTCTATACTGAGTGACAGGAATCTGGTTTTATCCTCCTGCACGTGGCTGTCCTACTTTCCCAACACCATTTCCTGAGACCTCTCTCGCCACACATTTTGGCACCTTTATCAAAGGTCACTTGACTAGAGCTTGTGGATTTATTTTTTTTTTACACAGGGAAATACAAAGTAAAAGGTACCATCAACTCCAAATACTTCCTTTCATTTTGGAAAAACCAGTCCCATCATTCTTGCAATTACTGAAGAGGGTTCTGAAAATTGTCTTTCTTGAGTTTATGAGATGTGATCAAAAATAGAATGAAGGATGCTGTTGTGCGTCGTCCAAGAAGAAGGCATCGCCGGGGGCCTTGTTTGCCTGATCTTTACTACGGCCTCACACCCAAAGTCAGCATCACTATAAATGGTAAACATCTGAGGCATCCACAGCCACACACTAAACTCAGGCATGAAAATCCATCTCTAGAACTGTTTCCTAAAGTAGTTAAAAATCTGAGATAAATGTGTTTGAACCAGAGGAAGTAGTTTTTGGGAGGATTTATTCTGATAGATCTTTTACTAGAACAAACCTTAACAAAATCTAAATAAACCCTTTAAAACATTATACCTGGTATAGTTGCCTGTTTATTCCCATTGACCTATATATATATATATATATATATATATATATATATATATATATATATATATATATATATATATGTTTTTGATACCATTATCATACTGCTTTGGGAACTAGAGCTTTAAAGTGTATTTTAAATAAAGTATTGTGATACATCCAGTTTTATTCTGTTTGTTCAAGATGGCTCTAGTTATATGATATCTTTTGTGACTATCCATGAATTAGTTTCCTTATTTTTGGAAAAATACTATTGGTACTTTGATGAGAATTGCACTGAATATAGGCCATATATAAAGAATCTTATCCCTTATTCTTTATTACACTTTCATTTGTTCCATTTATCTTTAGTTCCCATCACAGTTGTCTCAAATGCTGTATTTTGGATCTTGGGAACAAACACATTTTCTAACAGAAAACTACTATTTTTATAGGTTGAGGTAACTATTGCATCAGAGTATGTTGGTAAATTCAGTAGATATTTGAGCAGTTGAGATCAAATGATAACAGTTCTGGGAGATGTTATCACTCTCCAGTAACAAGATATCACTAATATTTGATTTTTTTAAAAGTGTATTGAGCCATTTTCTACCAAATAGTTTCTAACACGGAAGAACAATTTGACACAAAAATGTCTTCTGTTTATTATATCTGTGAATTAAGTGTAGAGTTTACTTGTTTGAAATTTAAATACTATGTTCCATTTCATAAATTATTTTATAAATATTATGCAAATGTACATATTGCAATTAATGGTCTAAATGTACACAAAGGAACTGATAGTTAAAGCTTGTACAAAAAAAAGCTATAAAACTGTTTCATCTACTGTTTTACAGGACCAGAGCTATACTTTGTGTGCATGGAATAACTGTGTGTTCAGGTAGCAACACTTCTCTAAGGCATGTGTGAGTCTGCTTGGCTCCTTTCTGTCGCTGTCCCTGTAAAGCCTGTAACTGACCTATCCTCTGACTCTATCCATGTTCACTGTCTGGAATGACAGTGTGACGGGACCCACACCCGGCTGCTGCAGTAAATGCTGGGGCTTCCTTCCTGTGTAGCGCCTCACTGAGCAGGAGTCATACAGAACAGCAGCTCTTTCTCCTCTCTGAGTAGAGCCTGTTTCTCCTGGAACAAAAACAAACAAAAATGCCTTTGCATGAGAATTCTAAAATTGTGTCTGTTTTAATACTTATCTATGAAAGAATTTGCGAATATATGCAAATATGTTTAATCAATTTTATGGGTCATGTTAAAAACTGAAAACAAATAAAGGCATTCTCTTGACTGTTTTAAAAATTACTAAAATCAGTGGTTTAAAGTAATACATGTTGTCGTGAAGCTGGGTATGTGAGACACAGGTCTCTCCAGACTAGCATCAGCATGCCAGCAGATCTGTGTTCTTTTAGCAAGGCTCTTGAGCAGACTCTTCCTAGTGTTTTCCTTTTTTAAGAGGTAACCTGGCAAGTACAAGGGCCTGAGTTCAATCCCTGGTTCTGCCAAAAAAAAAAAAAAAATCAGAAGTGCAGCTCAAAGTGTCAAGGTGCACATTTCTGCCTACTAAATGTAAGATATTGTATCTCTCCAACTGCCCCTCCATGGCCACATGTCACACTCTGACCACCACCTTTAGGAGTCCTCTGCCTTTTTAAATATATTTAATACAGGGACTACAAGGTCTCACTACACAGATCAGACTTGTAGTGATTGTCCTGTTTTCAGCCTCCCAAGCTCTGGGTCCTCTGCTTTTTAAGGCACTGTGTAATAAAATGAAGCTCACCCAGATAATTCATGAACATCTTGCTGTAGTACGTCTTTAACCCTAATTATACAGCTCAGTGCCCTGTGCTATGAATGCAAACAGATGCACCAGTTCTGGAGACTGAAATACAGAATGGACACATTGGGGAGTCTACAGGTGACCTCCTGTGAAGAGATGTGCTCACTATCAATGGTTCTTCCTTTTTCCTCTTTGAATATTTATGGCCCTGGCCTATATTTTAAGGAAAGCTTTTTGAACAATAAAGTTTGACCCTTTTCCTCACCATATGACTTGTTAGCTTACTTCAATTCATTTGGGTCTGTAAGTAGCTGAAAAGATACTCAATCTGCATGTTTTGGATTCCTTTGAAGGAAAACCTGTGTAAGACACCTTCTGAGATGGAGAATGAATTCTAGGACATGAGTCAGGTTACATTGTGAGATTACTACTATACAAGAGGAGAAGAGGAAACAAAAAAAAAATCTTCTCTGTAGAGACCAAGAGAAATCAGGCTGCAGCAGGGTTCCAGCAAAAGCCTGAGGAGAGTATACTGGTAGAAGAGTTTCTGATGCCAAGAGATTGCTACCTTATTCTGTGATGTAATTAAAGGACCAGAAAGCTACAAAACATACCAGGCATTGGATCCTGGCTGCCCTGTACAAAGTGAAAGAATCTTCTGCTCTTTGGAGAGAGCTGGCAGCTGAGACCTGGCTGCTCTCATAGCTGGGGAAATAAGACCTTCCATCCTCAGAGAGGATCGTCCACATGTCCTCTTTGAACATATGTACCTTTTAGAGCTCTGGCCATGGTCCTTGCCCAAAACCTTCACATCATTATTACCCACTATTATAGTATTATAAAACTGAGCACTTGCTCACTGTTTGTATGTAGACTTGTTTTCTAGCTACATTGTCATGCTATATTGACTTGTTTTTGCTAATCAATGCTGTCAAATCAAGAATAAATAAGATGAGACTAAAGAATGCAATTTCCCATGTAAAGGGTGACCTATTCTTTACGACAATTCAACTCAGTTTAGTTCAGAGACTGCAAAGACAAGGGGTAAGCCAGTGCCGTACCTTCCTAAGCTGCATGAAGAGGGCAACTACAATTAAGATTTCTCAGCTTCTCTTCCCTACCTCATGTGGTGTGCCTTGGATTTATAATTCAGCTTCCATCATTGACATTTTTTGTGATGCATTCAAACAATTGTAAGTACATTAATCCTTTGTTTCTTGTCTTTAAAAATATGGATAAAACTATCAATTTATGGAGCTCCTTATATGCTGAAAACCATGGAGATTTTTTAAACCCTCTGTCACCATGGGAAGTGCATAATTACTGTCCAGGATACATTAATTTTCATCTTCCATATTACTCTTTGGTCTATCGGGCCTGGATTTCTTTCCTTCAAATCTATGCACTCATTAAGTACCCAGTACCTGACATATCTGTTACTATAAGCTGAAAACATATTTCAAAGGATTTTAACCCAGAAGGTTGTTTTAAGGAAAAGTGAAATATTTTATATGACAAATATATGATACCTTTTTCATACCCATATGTTCCTGACTGCAATCATACTTTAATGAATGTAAATAAATTCTGTGCACAATTTGGTCAGAAACTGAACTTAAACTGATAATGTATAAACAGGAATTGTATGCATAGTTGCAAAACAGTTCTACATAAATTAACGTTTTTGCTATTTTGGAAAATATAGTTATTCTAAAACTACAAACACAATAATTGAATTTATTTCAGAATTAATGAATTTTGAACTGTCTCATAAAATGTTTTATAAATATCAGATTAAAGGGGCTGGGGAGATGGCTCAGTAGAATAAGCACTTGCCTGGGAAAGGCCTGAGTTCAATCCCTGGTTCCACACACACACACACACACACACAAAAATCAGATGAAAGTTATAATACTTTTCAGCAAAAATAATTTTTTTTGCAAAAAGAATTTTGAAGACCCTTCTAAGACATGAGATCTAGACTTTTAAACAATAGTTTCCAAACTTTTAAAATAACAGTTATGTTTCAGAAACTCTGCATAGGGCCCAGGGAGATGGGTCAGTAGAAAAAGTGCTTCCCTGGCAAACACAAGGGCCTGAGTTCAATCTCTGGTTCCACAAAGAAAAAGAAAAAAAAAAAGAAAGAAGGAAAGAAAGAAAGAAAGAAAGAAAGAAAGAAAGAAAGAAAGAAAGAAAGAAAGAAAGAAAGTGGACATATTCACACATAAACACACAAAATGCACATAAAAGAAACAAAATATCTATGAAACAATACTTTAATTTACTTACACTGTATTCTTTGATTTTTGCTCCTTTGCTTTATTCTATTCTATTTTTAAAATGAATTTGCTGTCACTCCTTCACTTGAACTTATGATCCTCTATTTCATCATTAGCTATAAATAGGTCAATTCACAGTTGGAAAAATACAGCTGTAGGTCTTCCACATTCTATCCTCAAAAGTAATCATTGAATTTTGGACAAAAATAAAATTATAAGTGTCTGTGCTATACGTAGGTATATCTTAGTTATGTTAAGTTTACAGTTCTTTTAAAAAGACAGGGAAATGAAATTATAATGATTAAGAAAAGTTTTAAGGAAAAAAATGAGAAATTTTATTGAAACAACTGTATGGTTCAACATTTTAAGCCCTGCTATATGTGTAATAATAGATATAACATTAGGACCATAAACTGTATGGTCAGGCAGTTTATCTGAGGTGAGGATTTTATCTATCAAGTTTGATGAAACTGAGAAAATATTTTTTTTTAATTCAGTACGAAAACTACTCAATGAATTCAACACTATTTAAATAGAATTTTGCCTTATTTCAGATTCTGAACTATGCTACTATTATCATATATTTGATGTTTTCAATTCATTATCTTTTCATAGCTAATAAAAATTGACATATGTAAGTTATGTATATATATATGTCAAAAATTGACATATGTAAGTTATTTATATATATATATATATATATATATATATATATATATCCATTTGCTTCTACAAATTGTGTTTTTAATCAATTAGGCAATTTTATCTCTTTGCTTCAAAAAAGAAGAGATGCAAAGCACCTAGGTACCAGATATGTGTGGGACAAAATATTTCTATTTCATATCTGAAAAGAGCTCCAGATTGTGATTATTTCAAAAATGTCCTTGCATAACTCCAAGCTAGCTATGGCTAATTTCACAACTGAATTTCAAGCCATGAGTTCCAAGACCAGGCTAGAACATCACTTACCTTATGTTCATACTTTTCTATTATATGCAAAGTATATCCTACAAAATAACTCACTAACAATTTTATCATTCTCATATCCTAAAATTTTACTGTAGTTTCAAGTATAAATGTAGAGTACATTTTCTCAAAATTGTTATACAGTTAAAATGCTTTTACATCAGAGTATATCCAATTCAGATCAACAGTTCCATAGTATTTTCTAAATGCTCGCATCCTTATGAACTCAAGAACAACTATCTAGAAGTACCAATAATTAAATATGTACAAAGAGCAAGTAGCAATCAGAGATACTATTCAAAGCAATTCAGTTATTTTCTCATAGTATCTATTTAAGCTTTGCTTCCAGTAAACTGTTATTAGAAAGATAATTCAAGAAATTATACTTTCTTCAATTACATATCAGTAAGCTATTAATGTGCGCTTTAACTTTCAGAGGTGTGTATATTTTCAAAAACAATATGTGGAAGATGATCATTTTATATAACTATTGTATGAATGTATGCTATTTTCTGTTTTAATACAAGTTCTCCAACCACTCTATGTTAGCATCATTATCATTATTACCCACCATTCCTCCTTTCAGCCGTACTATACATGAAAACTAATGTCATTAGACACCATTCTAATGTCACAAAGAAGTAAATTGTGAACCCAGATGGTTTTTGAAGTAATTTTTCCCATCATGGGTTAGTCTCAGATACCTGTCAAATCAATCAGCATCAATCTTAGATCTCATTCGTCATCCTGTGGTCATCCTCTTACAAAACAGGAGGACTACCCAAAAGAGGTGTTTGTATGTTTGCTTTTGGTTGTGCTGAGTACTGACTCCAGGATTTTCACATTGAGCTACATCCACGTTTACCCACCTTCCCTTTTTTGTTTTGCAACAGTGTCCTCTTAATTTTCCAAGACTGAACTTGAACTCAAAATCTTCCTGCCTCAGCCTGTCAGAGTTCTAGAATAAGAAACTAGATAACAAATAATATTCTAAACTTGTTTTTTTTTTTCATCCATGGCTTACTAAACTAAAACAGCTTTTGTAAAGATCACAGTGCTTGGGCCGGCCATATAGCTCAGAGAATTAAAGTGCCTGCAAGCAGGCAGAGGGGCCAAGGATTTCATCCCTGGGGCCTGCGGTGCAGGCCTTGCCCTCCTGGGTGTGCTGTAATGGTGATTCAGAATGAGCATGGTGGTGCTGGCCTGTAATCCCAGCTCTTGGGAGATTATAATCTGGTGGATCACTAAAAATCTGATCTAGTAGTGAAACCCTAAACACCCTGTAGACTCTTCCCTAAAATACAAAAAAAAAAAAGAAAGAAAAAGAAAAAGAAAAAAAATGATCACAGTGTTTTCATTCAGTGAATAACAACTGATACTTCAGGGCTTGATATGCTTCCAAAAAACATTTGTAAGTATCCAAACGCTGAAGATATGTATTTGTATTGAGTGATGTATCTATGAAAAACAAAACTAAAAACCAGCAAAAATAGCCACAGTTTTATATTAGGTAATAAATGAGTCTCACAAATTTGACTGTGTTGCCTTCTTGGGCTGCAATGGTTGGAATTACACTGGGTTCATGTTTCCTTTTTATTGTTTGAAAGCAAATTCTCTGTTTCTGACTCTGGAGGATGCTGTTGTAATTCTGGTCAGATTCCTTTGAAGCCCCTCATAATTCTCTGACTCCTATACCAACAGAAAGTGAAATTCCCTAGGAATCTGATTTGCCTAGTTGTTCTACTAGCCATTATTCTCACAGTAGAGGAAAAAATAAATATCAAAGCATTTAAAACCATACTTTCCAAAAGTCTGAGAAAGAAACTAATTCCGCTGCCATTTCTTTTGGAAAATAATAGTATTTTCATGCAATAATTTCACTTATGGTTCAAAGCAATGTAACTGACTTGTGTATTAGTCAGATTTTTGTCACCATGCCCAAATGCTTGATATATGCAACTTAGTGGAAGTGTATTGCTGACAAAAGAGGACACAAACAGTTTGCTTCTTTATCATATAATAGTTTGACCTAAGTTCTAATAAAATGTTGAGTCCCCCTTCTATTTACATACACTATTTTGAAAACCCTTAGTGTTTTGCAAAGCAAACAATATCGTCTTTAAGTATTGAAAAATGCACATGCATATGAGATAAACTTGATGAGGAAGTACTGATGAGAGTTAGGAAAATATAAATGATGTGGCTGAAATAATATATATGAAAAGAGGAAGCAGTATCTTATAAAGTGTGTCACATTCCACATTTGGTTCTCAAAAACATAATGATAAATTCTGCTTTATTTGTTTTGTTGTTACTGGAGACTGATCCCAAGGGCTTGCTCATTGAGCTACATATGCAATCATTTAAAAAAAAAATTTAGACAAGATATCACTAAGTCACTCTGTTGCCTGACTGGACACAAACTTACAATTAATTTATCCCAGCCTCCCAGGGTATGAGATTGTAGATGTGTACCAAGAGGCCCAGCTCTGAGATACATCTTTTGTATCTATCCTACAGAAGGAAACAAAAGACTTGGGCTCAGTACTGGGGTTGTAGCTGTTTCCTTAGATTGTGTAAGGCCCTTGGTTCAATCCTCAGTAACGCACACACACACACACACACACACACACACACACTTCTAGTCTTAAGCTAAAGTCCTCTGCCACCTTCACACTGGCAATTACACAGTACAAACTATTAGGGAATAATAATCTTAAAAAAATAAAACTTTACTCAACTGTAGGAGCAAGTGGGTAAATTTATTAGTCAACCAAAGCCATGTAGAACTGAAGAAAAGCAGTGGTCCAAACATCTTAATTAGGCACAGTAAGGATGATTGGAAGTTGAGACACAAACTTGTCTCTCAGAAGATGTGAAATAACTCATAATTTTCCACAGTTATCAGTAGTACATCAGAAACTTACCACTTCAACGATTCAGACAGGGAATACCAAACTAGCAAAACATGTGGTTATACAAAATGCTGAGGGCTTTCAGCAAAAGGAAAAAATAAAATATCCAAAAGCCTCAAAACAGAAATAGATTGTGTCAGTGGGAAAATGTTATTTTTGTTATAAAGTTACCTTAGAACACCAGTTAAAATTTGTGCATTGCTGCTTTATATCATATACAATAGAGACAAATATAAAGTTCAAATTTAAAAATCATAAAAACAACAATGAATACTTCACTTGATATCAGCTTTATATGTAATTTTTCCCCAAATCTGCTACAAAGTTAAAACAACCCACACCATTCTCCAATTAGCAATTAATTAGTCAAATATACCATATGTATGTAGAATGTCAGTTCAAACAGTAAATATAGAATATGTTGTCTGAATTTTAGAAGACAGAAATTTAGTTCAAGAAGGAAAGCAACAGAGAGAAATACACAGTGATATATGCAAATGTATGTGACATGCTATGTAAGTGTCATAGCAATGTCAGGAGAACTGAGTTGTTGGATACAGCTCCAAAGAGAATATGAACATAAGTTGGGTTCTGATGCAAGGTTAGGAATAGAACAGTAGCTATATTCATAACGATGCCTTATATTAAGTTTAAGTAGACAAAATGAAGATTTATATTCAGTATAAATGCATGTGTTGTGTAGGTTGAATCTTAAAACTATTTTGTAACTGTAGGAGAATATAAAAGCTGGTGTACTACTAGAAGTGTGAAAAGAAAGACTGTCCATGGTTTTGGCATCTGAAGGAAAATAGGAGAAAGCGGTAATCAAACTTCAGCTGATTTTCATCATCATTTAAGTTCCTCAGTGAAAAGACCTGCCAGCAAAGGTTCAGATGTCCCCAATTTATACCTACAATAGAGGCAAGGAATGAAAATGAATGTAGGTGTAAGATTTTACTATTTGCAGGGTTAGCAATGTAATTATCATTATAAATAACACCAAAACTTCAAACTTATATAAATTGCTTTTTATTTGGAAAATATAAATTTTGACCTTTTTTACATTGTAGAAATGTACATTGAGGAAGTTTCAGATTGTTTTGCCTTTCTTCTTAGGTAATATGAGTGAATACAATACTGCATTAGGTACAAGGTTCTCATTGTAGATGTCCACTTTAATGCTTTCCTTGTATCAGTTCATAACCAAAAGTATGGCACCAATTTTGATATTTTAGAAGTTATTTGGATAGTACCATTAATGAAAAGTTATGAACAGATTGATTAATTAGCTTTTCTTTTAAGCCTCTTACAGTACTTTAGAAAAGGGATATTCTTTCTTGGAATTTTAATTATATGCTTTCAGAGCATACAATAAATAAGGATGAAACAAACTAATTCTCACCTAGTTTTGACATTCAGCATGTTCACTTTTGTAGAATTTTAAGAAAATTCTACAAAATAAGCCTAAGACTCAGTTTCTTTTTATCATTTCAATATAGTCTATATTTAATAAAGAGTGGATGATGGATTGTTTTTTAAACATTGAAAAGTTTTAATTAATTCAAAGGTAATATGATGAGTCAAAGGATTGATTGAACACGGACAAAAATGTTTACTTTAGCCTTGTGAATATACATTTAAAACATAATTTTGTTATAACCAATCATTATTGTACCTAATAAAGTTAATAATAATTGTCCAAGTACTTAGAATACCTAGTTCATGTTAAAATACATACAGATGTATGAAAATACATATTTTTAGTTTCATTTCTTTAGGTCTGCCCACTACATATGTTTGCTATGTTTCTGAAGTATCTTGTCTTTCTAACATGAAGTCACTACAGTTTTTCACACTGGACTCAGTGTGTATTGACATAGACATTATATTATATTATATATATATATATATATATATATATATATGAAAAATTTGTTTATTCAATTTCGCCCACCATTATTTATTATAAAAATACTAATAGAAGAATTCTAATATAAGTACCATTGTTACCTGAGTTATGATTCTTATTTAGATAAAGACAAAATTCTTAATTTGGCCTGAGTAGAAAATGTGATTTAACCTGTGCTGAGCTTTTTTTTTTTGAGATACCAGGAATTGAACTCAGGACCCTGCTCTTGCCCGTCAAATGCTTATTCTACTGAGCTATCTTCCTGGCCCCTGAGCTTTCGTTTTGTGAACAAAATGTATTGCATATCTCTGTGGAAAAAGTTCTTATGCATGCTGCACCATCTTTGCTCCCAGACAGGCTACTCCCATCCTGTACTGAGAACCACCTCAAGTATTATTTCCTGATGTTCCCACCTACAAAATACTCTATGCATTTTCTCATTCAGCTTCCTTTACTTGTCACATAAATACATAAACAAACATACATGTGCATATGTATAAAGGTATTTAGTTTGTTTTATAAAATACTACTTTAAGGAACACTATTTCTATTTTTCTTCTGATTTTTTTTTCAACTCAAACTGTAAATCAATGCTTTCCACAGAGTTGATGATTAGGAACTATTTTAAACTATTTAATTCAAAGTGATTAAATTAATGAATGACTGTAATAAGTTTAAATCTTATAAAATCTGAATTTGTTTACTTTAGACATATGTGTTAATTTGGGAAAACCCATATCTTTACAACATGCATGTAAGCTTGCTTTTATGTTCTTCAAAATAGATTTAATATATTTGTGTCTCATTGCTGTTGTGACAAACATATCAGAAATTCAGCACCTAAAAATATAAGCATGTTGTCATCTCATGGCTCTGGAGGACTGAAGTCTGCAAAATTCCAGGATTAAAGTTAAGTTTTCCACGTGGAGCCATTTCATCTGCGAATTCCAGTGAGGCTCCTTCTCCTCACCTTGTTCACACACATGCACATGCAGTGGTTTTACTGTGGACCTTTCACTCTTCCATATGTTCCAGTCTAAACTCTCCATTGTTACGCAGATGTTTTCTGACCATGACCTTCTGCCTTCCTCTTATAAGGTGACTGTTGTTGTATTGTATCCATGTAAATACTTCATAATAACGGTCTGGTCTCAAGAACGTCCACTCTATTTTCAAATATAACGTTCTGTCTTGCAAAGTCGCAACATATTCATAGACTCCAGAGGTTGGAAAATGGGTGTCTTTGTGAGGCCATTAACTTCTCATTGATCCTTTAAAGGTTTGGCACAATTCTTGGCAGACTCCTTACCTTGTATGTGTGAATTCAGGTATGTCTGTTTCATATAATTAGTCCATGTCAGTGAAATATTCAGTAATATATATTCTGTTGATATTTTAAACAAATGAAATTTAAACCACCTTATTCAATTCATTAGTTCTTAAAACCTGGTCTCTTAGTTTGGGTTGAAAACATTGTTGTTAGTATCTATTCAACATATAAGTTTTCCTTTCAGTAACATGGCTCTTGCTATTTATTGAACCAACTGATTTTCTTAACATTTATAATTTTTGCTTAATCTCTCATTGTCCTTTTATGTAAAGTGGATGTTCTTACTTATGCATGGGAATGCTTCTTGAATTTCTGACAACATGAGTTGGATGTATTTTTTACTTTGTATGTCTCTACTTTCATGAGTCAATTTGTTTATTTCCCTTTTTAATATTACTGCTCATTTTCTTACATATGATAATTCATTGTGCATTCATATAAATAAAAGCATGAAGAGTAATAATACATGTTAACAAATCACTTGTAATGAAGATGAATGGATTTCCTTGTAGAAGTCATTGTTGCTCTAGCATAAAATGTAGTTGCTTATGATAAAGCCTGGTTTTAATATATGGGTAAAATATATACAAAAATATATAATATATCATATGTCATATATTTATATATTACATAGAAAAAATCATATATCTATGATTTTTGCTTAGAGAACTAGTCTGTCTAGTTATATTTATTAACTAAATAGTTTATTTATCTAGTTATTATATCTAATATTATACCACAATATCCTATTTCATATGGAAGACAGGGGATTGGTCCAGGTAGTTACCACATGAAACACCAAAATGCAGCTCTGGCTAACAGCATCTGGAAGCATCTTTTGGCAGCTTGTCAATATGAAAAACTTCAATAATTCGTTTATGTCCAGTTATTGAATTTTATGGCTACATTTGGTTTTGTTATTGATTTGAGCAAAATAACTTTTAATTCTTACATGTTTTCCAATGAGACTGTTTAATTTTTTCAATTAATGTATGCCAGAAAATTAATGTTCATCTTTTCAGTGCAGGTTTAAATGAGACTTCAGTAAAATGCATGGTACCTCATGCCTGCCATCAGCAGGTGAGGTGCATGAGTACTTTCTATGCTTGAGCATGACGCAGACACAAGAGCAATGGTGATTGGGCCCAAAGGACCCCAAGAGGAGACAGAAAAGATTCAATACTGAAACTACTCTAAAATGAAAAATATTTGGTACCATATTCAAAAACAAAGAAGCACTAAAGCCAGCTTAGTACTTTGGAATATTATTGGAAGAGCCATGGCAATAGTGCATCACAGATAGCATGCAGGTCTGAGCAGGCACAGATCGCAGAGTGGGGGCAGGTGAAGGAACGTCTACAGGCAAAAGCTTCTGAGCAAATATTCTAGGTGGGTAAACGATATACTATTGCATGATATAATAGAATATTTTTAAAATAATATATAAGACCTTAATCATCTTTAGCATTACTTGCCACAACTGGATTAAAATATTCACTGGTAGAAAAAGAAGGTTTACAAACTAGCCTCTGTGCAGTCTATTTTGCACAACATTATATTTTTTAAGAAGACAACATGTTAGTGTCACAATGAGGTGATATCTAAAATATTTTAATGACAGTGTCCAAAACTGCCCACATATTGTGGGAGCTTGAGAGTCATTCAGGTTTATGATAATGAAAAATGGCAGCTGATTAATTTTTTGTAGTCATTTCTTCCATTTTACGACACTCCAGATGTTCCCTGCTCCTCCATTTAAATGCTACACACACTGCAAAGCGAAAGCATATTTGTTTTCCAGTGTGCAATTAAAGCAGCTTGAACTTGAGATGATAGCAGTATTATTTGACCTTTTCTGGGTGCAGTTATAGCAATCATCAACAAAATTATGACAATCAAATAACAGGCTAATGAAATAGTTTTACTTCTTTCAAATTCACAATAAAACAATGCAGAACAAAAATGTTTATTTTTACTTAGTTTTCCTCCTATTCTGACTCCATTTTGCATATTTACAATGTCCTGTAAGAAACATTTTTACTCACTTTGCCCTAACATACTTCATACAGATATATATATTAATTTTTATATAATATTACTATTTACTCTAGTTTTATGGTATTCATTTTTAGTAATCATATTATAATGAGCTTAAAAGTAGAAATTATTTTTAAAATAATATCTTACATGCAGTATTCTAAACACCTATGTATTGCACACACTTAGTACATTTCCTTTTGTTAAGTTTTCAAATTTATATACAGCCCAGAAAGCATTGTCATAGTGATAAAGCACACTTATGCATTCCTTAAAGCCTCTCCTGTGCCCTTGCAATCTATTTCTCTCTCCCTCCCATGACCAACTCCTTTCTTCTATTCCAGACAAACCACTGACTGACTTTCGGAAAAAAAGTTCAAAAGATTCATTTGCATTTTATACTTCCAGCATTTGACATGCATGAAAGCATGTTAGACTCTGCTTCACTGAGCATGATTATTTTAAAATGTTGCCATACTGTGATATAGATCAATATTTCATTTTTATGGTAAGTACTGTTCAACTTTATAGATATGCTACAATTTACTAAGCCATTGATATTAATCCACTTATTAATCCATTGGATTAATAGAATAATATTAAACCATTAAACAACATTTCGGTCATATCTTTTACCTTACTACCACAAGTAAAGTTATAATTATGTATGTGAAAATCTAAATATGGGCATATATTTCCACTTATCTTAGATATTACTTACCAGTGAAATGGCTAGATCCTGGGTATGTTATATATGTAATTTATTAAGAAACTATCACCTTTTTCCAACATGACTATATCACTTTGCATCACTACTCACAGGATATGAAAATTTAAGTTCCTTATTACCCTTGAAAATATGTAGAATGACGAGTCTCTTCAACTTTGACCACTCAGATACACGCAGTGCTATTTTACCGTGCTTTCAATTTTTTAATATATTTGGTACAGGGTTTCACTACGGAGCTCAGACTCTTGGTTCTCAGCCTCCTCCTGTTCTTAGCCTCCCCAGCCCTGGGATTACAGGCATATACCAGCACGCCTGGATTCTGTCACCAGCTCAGTGCACCTGGGGTTGGGACCATATGGCATACAGTATCAGGGATTGAACCCGTTTCCCTGTTTTTGCCTAAGCAGGTGCTTAGTCCACTGAGCTATCTCACCAGCCTTTACTTTGCTTTCAATTGTTATTTCTCTAATGATAACTCAGTATTGTGATGTATTTTCTTATTTGTATTGAACTTGTATATCTTCTTTGGTAAAAAATTTATTTAATATTTTTGCCAATCTATATTAAACTGGATAATTTTGAGATTCTGGATTCAAATTCTTTATCAGAGATCTGATTTGCAAATTTATGTTTGCACTCTGGAATTTGTCTCCTGATCCTGCAAAACCATATTTCTGTTGATATAAAGAAAAGTTTTTTTTCTATCAAAGTTATCTTTTAGTATATATTTGGCATTCTAGTGACTAATATGAAAAGCAGAAAGTTAATAAGAATATGTTTATGATATAAATCATTGAACACAGAAGAATTATTATTTTAATAGTTAAACTACAATAGTATTCCACTTGGAAATTTAAAAAAATGACCTCAAGATGTGAAAAAAGGAGGCTGAGGAGATGGCTCGGTGGAATGAATGCTTCCTTAGCAAGTGTAAGGGCTTGAGTTCAATTCCTGGTTCTGCCAAAAAATAAAATATGGGAGTCCTTTTCATATTGACAAAGAGAAAGAATTAACACATTGCAACATTTTTTAATATTTCTCTTTTGGAGTACTGGAAATTTATTACAACACCGAAGAAATTTTAAAAAGATATTAATAAATAACTCTGAAGAATGGTTCTATCTAGAGACCAGTCTTAATTTTATAGTTAAACATAACACATTAATTCTAATTTGAAGGATACTTTGCCTTAAGTAAATAAAGTTAAAATTATATTGTCTAATATTTTTTACAAAATCACATTGTAAATAGGACTTTTCTAAAATTTATAATTTCCCACATGCCCATTGTTGATATACATTATATTTATTGCCATTTGCTTACATATGGCCATAGATCTATTTGAAGCATTCTAATAAAAAATTTGGTAAGGAAACATAGCGAATCTATTCTTAAACTGAAAATTCAATATATACAGTATATACAGAGTTGTTGTAGTGTTACTTTAACTGGACATGACTTTTTCACTCTAGTATTTTCTTTCCATGCAAAAAATAAATAAATAAATAAGTCCATTAGAACTATGGCAAGGAAAGTGGGGAGGCTGAAATAATTAGGGAACTGGAACTCCGCCAGCACACTGGGGTTGACATCCTGATAATTAGAGCAGCATCTTTTGCAGCCACAAGTGATTTCAGATGAGCCTAATCCATTAGTGCCTGCTTCCCCATAAGGCCTCTTATAATTCCTGCTGGAGCCATAGCCACCTGGCAGGATAGGTGGTAAATCTCCCTTTCAGCTCAGAGTAACACCCCAGTTCAGTGTGAAACCAAACCTCTAATGGCTTGGCCTGTCTAAAATGGTCATCAATATAAAATCATTCTTCAGTATTGTCTGAGAACTTAAACTCACAGATGGCTGAAATGAAGGATGCTAGAAGATTCATACTTTTGTGATAAGCTTTTCAGTGAACTGAGAAGGGCCAGAGCAGAGAAAGGTGGTACCTTTAAAGTAAGGTATTAAATTCTATGATTCAACTAAGTTTTAAACCTGAGAAGAGTCTTTAGCTGTCTAGTTATCAATATTAAATTGTATCTTCTCCATGTGTGTCTAAGGAGCCATAGCACAGAATTTAAAAACATTTGCAAACTAGGGAACAAAACCCCACTGAATAAATAACACTATTTTATGAATCCTAAAATTCATAATCCTAAATTCAATCGTAAAAATTGGCATTGAAAAGGGAACACTGAAGTAAGGGTTGTAGAACTTCTACCAGAATATTATACAGAAAGTAATCAAATATTTGTTCAAGGGCCAGCCAGATAGCCCAGTGGACTAACACGCCTGCTTAGGCAGAGGGCAGTGGCCAGGGTTCAGTCCCTGGTGTGCCATGCTTGTCCTGCCCTAGGTAGTGTTCAGATAGTGATTGAGACCCGGCCTAGTGGTGTGCTCCTGTGATTCCAGTGCCTGGGTGGCTGAAAACAGGAGGATCACTATGAATCCGATCTAGTAGTGAGACCCTATAGACCCTGTATTCAAGACACAAAAAAGAATACAGCTTTTAAAAAGAGTTAGTTCATTGAATGAACCACAAATTATAAGTGTATCAGCCAGTGTCATCAGGAAAACATACTTACTGTGAGATTATATAAATACATAAGGATTTAGAAGGTGGACCTACAAAGGCTGCCCACAGAATCAGGAATGGAGAAGTACATAACGGCTGTCCATTCGCTGGAGATCCAAAGGATTCAGTTCAAACTCGAGGACCTGGGCACACTATAGTGTTTCCATGAGTCCATATGAGGAGGATAAAGGGTCTGGGGGTGTGCAGTAGCAAGTCGAAAGAGTCTAGGCTAGAAATCAAGAGAAGAAGTCCAAAATGAAGGTGAGAAGAGCTCTTCTAAAGAAAAAGACACAGTCTTCTTGCTTTCTCTCATATACCATTCACACTACAATCAATTGGTTGGTGTCATTCACACCCAGAGTGGTTCTTCTGTATTCAACAAATCCCTCAGACCCAACCAGAACTACATTGACTTAGTTGGGTGTTGTCACTCAAATTGACTTAAACAGTTAACTTTCATAATAACTTCTACACGTAATGTGGTATGCTACAGCGGATTAAAGTTCCTGCAAGTAGGCGCAGGGGCCTGGGCTTCTACCCCCAGGGCTTACCAAGCTGGCCCTGGTGCCAGGATGTACTGAGAGGGCAGTTGAGACTAGGCATGGTGGCCAGCTCTTGGGAGACTGTAAACAGGTGAATCACTACTAGTCCTATCTCGTAATAAGACCCTAAACACCCTGTAGACTCTTCCCTAAAATACAAAAAATAAATAAATTTAAATGTAGTGTGTAAAACTTTGGTTCAGTCAGAAAAAAAAATGTTCTATTACTGTTGTTAGAATATCATTAAGTTATGTAAAGTTAGATAGAACTGCAAAAATACATCATGAGATTATTTTTCTAATTGGTAAATGTCAGGTGTGAGGGCTCTCAAGTGCCACATACAACTATTAAAACTTGGTAGAAATGAAGCATTTTGCAAGAAAAAAATACATATAGGTGATCTAATTACTAATAAACAATATCTAATTTGTATGTTGCTCCTAAATTCTTGTGTTGAAGGAACAGAGTTCATGAAAATCACTTAAAGGACCAGGAAGATAGCTCAGCAGACTAAGCACTTGTTTAAGCAAGCACAGAGACCAGGGTTCAATCCCCAACACTACATGTGAGCTGTCCCTGCCTCCAGGTGCACTGGTCACCCCCAGGCATGGTGGCTTATGCCTGCAACCTCAGCACTGGGGCAGCTGAAAACAGGAAGATCACTAAAAGTCGATGTGCGTAGTGAGACCCTGAATGAAATATAAATATAAATATATTTAAAAAAAGATGACAAAGATAATGAAGCTTACAAAGATCACATAAATCTTAAAAAAGAAAAAATGTATTTCTATCGATTTCCATTTCTCTCAATAGATTGATTTTCTTGTGTTAGACCTGAACCCACCAAATGATTTCTGTTGTCATTAAATCACTCCACCCCAAGTGCTGATCCTCTATTTACCTGTGTATTCACAAGGAATTTACATTGGCTGTACAGAATCATAGTATTTGTATCCAATCCTCAAAGCATTCAGTAACAAACAATGGGAAGTCTCTAAGAAATGTTGATTGGCTAGATTTTATAATGCTTAAATTTAAAAGCTTCTATCTTTCTTTCATGCAACCAGAAAGCTGTCAACACCATTCAGTATAGCAAGAAGATCTGAGTATCAATCAGAACTTTGTTTTTATTCCCAGGCTCATTAATGGCTAAAAGAGTAACTTTTTTTTTTTTTTTTTTTTTTTGTGTGTGTAACCGGGGATTGAACCCAGTCCCTTGTGCTTGTTGGGTAAGTGCTTATTGCCCTGAGCTATTTCCCCACCCCCAAGAGTAATTTCTTTAGATATAAAATTTCTTAACTTTCTTTGTTAATGAATTGCATTGCATTGTATCACATTATATCCTTTGTAATATTGCCTCAGTTTTGTCAGGAAGAACAGGAAAATTCCAAATTTTGGGCTATTCTAAAGAATATGCAAGATTAAATGAAACAGGAGAGAAAAAAACAAGAGCTAAACAACAAAATAAGTTTAAATAATAAAATATTAACTTCTTACTCTTATATCCTTCTCACCCTTGTACCTTGCAGACACTAACAGTGCAGAGATATGCCTTCCTACAATTTAAAATGCAAATCTAGACAAGAAAATGGATGTAGTGCTTCCAATCAAATAATTTTTCCAGGGAATTAACCCAATAAATATGAGGTGAAAAGAGTATAATTTTCAAATACTTGGATTCACAGGAAGATTAATAATTAACTTATTAAAATATGCTGATTCTATCTCTATCTCGCTCCCCTTCTCTTTTTTCCTCTCTCCCATTCCTTTCTCCCTTTCTCTCTGTTTCTGGCCTTAAATTCCATTTTTGAGACAGATCACACAAGTATTTATTTAAAGATATAATTTATTAAGCCAAGAACTTTAAGTATTATTTTACTCTTCTTTATTTTTATAACACAGTTTCAAAAAAGATGTCATCTAAATTGTTATTGGGTTATCTTGCAGCCACAGTATTTCTACACAACAATATGCAACAACAATTATTTTAAGCTGACAAGCTTAAGCATATAAAAATTATTATTCTTGCCTTGTTAAATCTGGTGAAGAGAATGAAAGGACAAGATAGCTAATAAGAAATTGATAGTTTCAAAACACACATTTGACAAAGAACTTCAAACCATGGATTTTGGAACCAAGTGTTCACCAGGACTAAGCCATAATTGATATAAAACAAGAAGTCTCCTTACTGTCATACAATGTTTAAGTTATTTTTACTGCTATATAATGGATATACACAATGATAGCATTTATTATAGGAAATTTGTACCTATACATGACACTGTTTTTCTTTTCTTTCCCATTCTCCTCTCCTCTTACCCACTTATTCACAAACATTGTTGTAATCTGTTTTAAATATTTATGCAGAGAGCATTTTCTTAGCTAGTTTCTAAATATATTGAAATACAGAACCATAATTTTCTATTTTTGCTATTTATTTGTATGCATAGCTCAGAGTTAGTATTATAGAAAGTTTATATTAAATAATAAATTGAGTGAAATGATGAAAAAAAGTGAGGACAAAAAGAGGGCAGAGTTTCTCTTTCACATTAAAATGGGTGCATTCAGATTTATTGTATCTATGCTGGGAAATTAGGAGTACTTACCATTTCATGCTTCTAAGCTACCCTGAAGGAATCTATAATGTGACTGTTCTTTGTTGTACAATAAAATGCAACCTCGTGATGGTTTACCCACTACAGAAGTTTCAGGGGCCCTTATTTATCAAAAACGTTGGCAATGGCAAAATATTTTAGCAAATGTTCTTCACTGTTTCCATCTTGGGATCGATGAATACAGTAAGGGTACTGCAGACATGAATGTAGCTGCACTTCAACGACAAAAAAGAAAGTTTAGCACTGGCCAGAAACCAAATTTCTATGATTATCATTACAGTTTATCAGAATCTTTTCATACCATGGAGGAGTGTAAAGGAAAGCGAGAAGAGAGAATTGTTTGCCCACTGAAAGATGAAAATGAATTGGATATCTATCTTGAAAAGAAAGGTGTTTCACGCAGGTGCAAACCAGTAAATTTTTTGAATTGAAATGAAAGCTTAATTTTTATGCATTCTAATTTGAGTGCTATGAAATCAAGATATCATGCACTGAGATGGATATTGTTGTTTTGAAATGCTATGATTCAGGGAGCGCACCTGTAGCACTTTCTTCAAATGAGATTGAATTATACAAGGAATGTTCATTTCTGGGCACATAAAATTTCTTCTACAGAACAGTGCTTTTAACAATCAGGTGTGCAGTGATAGAAATATTATTTGTGTGCTCATAAACTTTAGGAAATACATAACTTTCCAAATAGCAGATTCCATGACATCATGCCAGAAGTCCTTCCCACATGGTCTTACGATCCCTAAATAAATTGAATTATTTATCTATTCCATCACATTTATATTTTTTAGCTTTTTATTTTCAAATCATTTGGAATTCACATATTGTATCAGAGATCACTATAACCATCACCCAATTTTACCAAAGGAAGAACATGGTCCTTAAATATATTGTAACTCAGAACAAAGATGTTAGTGTTTATAAAACTTCTATGACTTCATTTAGGTCTATGAATTTTATATGCACTAAGTGAATATTAAGTGTGTCTGCACACAAATGCTTGAAAGCCACCTCTGGGTCTGGGCTTAGCTGATTGCTTCCTTGGCCTAAGTTACATTCCAGCGACCATCACATGCACAGTTGGTGTCTCACAACCACACCTAGAATACTCCACCACCACCTGCAAACCTGGGAACTACTAGTCTAGAATTATCTTTGTAATTTTGTTGTTTTTGAAATGCTCTATAGATACATTGTACAGTGCAGAAGATTTTGAGATTCAATGTTTATACCCAACATAATTTTCAGATTCAGTTAATACAAGTTGTGCACTTAAACCAGCTTTTCAATGCTGTGTAATATTCTGCGATTAAAAAATTACAGGGCTTTAAAAAAAAACATTTACCTATTAAAATTTCCTGTTTGTGGCTATTTTTACTAACACCACCATAGACACTTTTGTCGAGGTCTTATATGAATGTAAAATTTCTTTATAAGGAAACAACATTCCATGGCACAAGTGCTGGTATATAATGGATGTGCTAATTTATTTCTTAAGAATCATTTTAGACTAGCCATACCCCGTTTTTTCTTTTTTGATGAAATGCCTGAATTACACATCTTCTCCACATCTCAATGAGTGTTGACATTTTCATTTTCTTAAGTATTTGTTTTTATAATTCAGTAATGAAATCTCATGTGCATTAATGCATATCTCCTTAATGGCTAATGATGTTGGACATATTTTTATAAGGTTATTTTCCATCTTTATATTCTCTTCAGTGTTTTGCCCATTTTCTCACTGACCTTCCATGAAGTTTTCATTTTTGCATGTTTTTAACTGATTCTGAGAGTCCTTTATAGATGCTAAATAGAAGTTCTTTGTTAAATGTATGTTTTGAAACTCTCAATTTCTTATTAGCTATCTTGTCCTTTCATTCTCTTCACCAGATTTTACCAAGGCAAGAATAATAATTTTTATATGCTTAAGCTTAACAACTTTTTCCTAGGCTTCAAAGATTTTCTGTTTTTCCTCTAAAATTCATACATTTCTATATTGTATATTTAAGTCACTGAAACATGTCAACTTTTACAAAAGGTATTAAGGTAAGGTTTGAGTTCTGCATTACCTTCGAAAGGTAACCATTGTTGTTGAATTGTTTCTTTTTCTAATATGTTCAATACAGGGTCTTATTATTCAGCTTGAACTCAGAGTGATCCTCTTGTTTTCAGCCTCCCTAGTGCTAGGATTACAGGCATGCACCCCCACAGTGGGTCTTGATGGCCGGCTCAGCATGTCTGGGAGCAGGGCTAGTGCTTGAGTTGCTTTTTGTCCTTGTAAAATATCAGTTAAACATATTTACATGCATCATTATGGAGGTTCTTCATTTGGTTATTTTGGTCCCTGTCTCTGTTTCTCTAGCAACGATGGTCTTCACTACCATAACTGTGTACCAAATCTTAGTGTTAGATGGATAACCTGACCCATGTATTTTCTAAAAATTACTTGCATAATTTCAAAGCACATGTATTTCCAGACAAGTTTTAAAATAAACTTCTCTGTGTCAAAAATTTTACTGATAATTTGACTCATATTTCATTAAGCCTGTGTCCCAATTTGTAGGAATAATTATAATAATTATTGGCTTTTCCTATCAATGAAGTTTTCCACCGATTTATATCTTCAGTCCACATTTTATAATTTTATAGCACAGATTCCATGCATGTTTTCTTAAATTTATATCTGTATTATTTCATATCTTAAATTTATACCTATATAATTTTATAGCAATTATAATTTTGGCTGCCATGTAACTCATATTTATAAATAAAATGTGATTGATTTTGTATTTTTATTTATAATATGAAAACTTTGTTTGATTGGGGTCAGTTTTTCTCAGAAATTATATTTAGAGTAGCTTTACAATTCTAGTAGAACAGAGCACCAGGTACACGAATGTCACATCTAGTTGCACACATGCATGTGTGGCCTTTCATCTTCCCAGCCATCTTCAGCAGAGTGACACATTTGCCACAACTGACGAACCTATATCAACCCAAAACGTTCACCCAGAGTTCATAGATGACATTATATTTGCTTTTGCAGTTGTACATGGGTTTGCACAAATTGCACTGAAATTGTATGAAAATGCAGTGTATTTTTGATGCCTGGAGAATCTTTTATCATCCATATATTCGACCTTCTCCCTCCCTAATCACTGGCACCACTAAATATTTTGCTGTCTCTATTTTCTTCTTTTCACCAGAACACCACATAGTTTGCACCATACCATCTTCAGTCTTTTCATATTGGGCTCCATGAATTTACATTTCTGGCACATTATTCCTAGCATAATAGTTCATTGTTTGAATGGACCATAGCTTCATCCATTCATTTTCAAAGTACATGTTGATTATTTTCAAATTTTGATTATTACAAGTAAAACTGTTAGAAACACCTGTGTGCAGACTTTTGTGTAGATATGTGTTCTCTTTGAATAGCAAAGAACACGTTTGCTAGTCGTATGTGAATAGAAATTCTATTCTTTAAGAAACCAACAAACTCATTTCCAATTTTCTGTTTTGACAGTTTAATTTTGTATTCCCCTAAAGTTATGGTTAATAACTAAAATGTCCCCTAAAAGTTTCATGTTCAGAGGTAGAATCCATTGGGGTACCACTGGGGAATAGTTCTTGTCTCTGGCTCTTCCTCTTTCCCCATCTCTCACTCTCTCGGCTTCCTGGATGCCACAGGCTGAGATTGCCTTAGCCATGACTGAACCCCCAGAAGTAATCAAATTAAATCTGTCATCTTTTACATTGTGGGTATTTTAGTGAAAACTGAATAATACAGACATCTAATAACAAAAGTGGAGTCATTTCTCTCACGGTAGTTGGCCATGTGGCATAGAGCCTTTTGGAACTGGTTTTTGGGATAAGTTGAGAAAACTAGAGATCAAGACTGCAGTGATCAAAAAAATTTCTGTAAGCAGAGCCAAAAGATGATTCTGGTTAAAGGACAGAAGACCAAAGAGCTGAAACAAATACAAAGTGCAAAAGGGAGGTTCAGAAAGTTTCAGATGGAAAGAAGGACTTCACTGGTAATTGGAGGCGAGATCATGCAGATTCCTGTAGACAAGTTTCACAGGTCTACTGTTCAGTGCATATACTTTTAAATACTGTTTTCTTTCCTTGGTTGATAAGCCCTGTTATTTTATAAAATTTACTTCTCAGATCTTGATAGTTTTTGGCTATCATAAAGAAATCAACCAACAACAAATGTTGGAGAGGCTGTGGGGAAAAAGGAACCATTCTACAGTGCTGGTCAGGATGTGCAACCATTATGGAAATCAGTGTGGAGACTACCTTGAAAACTAGGACTGGAAGTCCCATTCAATCCAACAATATCTCTACGGGGAATTTTCCCAAAAGAATTGAAAATATCAAATTATAGTGGTATATGTGCACCTATGTTTACATCTCCACAATTTGTGATAGCCCAATCTTGGCAGCAACCGAATTGCCCGTCACCTGAGGAATTGATGAAAAAATGTGGTGTTTTATACAATGGAGTATTACTCAATTATAAAGTAAAATAAACTCAAAGCCTTCATATACGAGTGGATATACCTTGAAGGTATAAGTGAAATAAACCAGACCCACTTGTGCAAGCATCATATTGTGTCCATAATGTAAGAACTCAAAAGAAGAAATACAAATAGGAAGGTATAACACAGTTCAATGGAAAGCGAGAATTTAAGATTTAAACAATGAAGAAAAACAAGGAACAAAATCTAGGAAATATGGTTACTCATCATAAACAAGATGATTAAGGCAATGATCCTGCAAGTCTCCATCAGGTTTTGGAAAAAAGGTGTTAATAGTTAGACTTATCACTCTGCTGATATCTGTGAATTAAGCAACTGCACTGAGGATAGAAATGTGTAATACTAAAACGTTTTGGTCTTCTAAATGCATATTAATTACTTCTAGTGTTTTACCAATTACTGCTATACTCTCTTTAAAGTAAGTTTCTTTTTAAAAAGGTAATAAAAGAAAACAAGAGACAAGAACAAAAATGTCATGGGACCATCCTGCTACAATGTTGTACATGGTTTGATTTCTAAATTACTGTGTAAAAAATGTACAATTGTTTTTTTCACACTTATAGGGATTTAAATTTTGGAATATCCATGGTGAGTGGAAAACAGCAGTTCCATGTTATATTTACGGCATTTGATATTCAGACAGATACTGATGTTAAGCTCAGTTGTCTGTTACAGGGTAATAATACCATTAATCTTCTTTTGTGGATAGTTAACAACTGTAGTTTGAAGACCAAAAATTAGAGAAATAGATGGGCTACAAGAATATCCAATTTTTTGGCCCTAGCACTACAAGGTCAGTGAGAACTCAGGACATAAGTGAAGCTGTGCTGTGACATCCTGTAACTCAGTAGTGCCACAAATTTCCTGATCAAGAAGAATGGCCATAGAGGAAAGTGATCAATGATGTATAGTGTGCCTAAGGAAAGTCATCTAGAGAGAAAATTCTCTCAGGCTTTCATAGAGAGAAAATTGGTCAAGCAATGGTCATTATTCATCCAGATGGCTGATGTCAACAACTTCTGACATTGACAGTCCTGCGGATAACCCACTACTATTATGGACTACTGGCCTATATTGAATTATTTTGCTGACTTCACACACCTATAAAATTTAAATGGCAATGGAATACCATCTCTGACAAAACTAAACAAAAAAGGGGCTAGGACAATTTTGTTTTTGCATATACAAAATACTTAGGCTAGATATATAGCTATTTTCTCTTAATTCAATGAGAAGATGTGAACTAACAGTGTTTGACAGGATTTCATGTCTATATCTTGTATTATGAATAAATACTACAAAGAAAACAATATGCAATGTATTAAGTATTGTGATTTCCCTCCTAACATTTTTAAAATAATTTTATTGAGAAACAAATAGCAATGAGAAGAGCGACCAGCCTGAGACAGCAGGGCTGACTCTGCCATCTTCCTCTATACTGCCCCACATCCACCTATCCAGAGCAACCTGTCTGAGACAGCTGGCCAACTCTGGCAACCTCCTGGATCCCAACCCAAGATCTCCCAGTGAGTAGGAATTTGCACGACTCACAAGACTTCCCAGATCAGTGAGTGTGTGGAGAGTCTGAGGGAGAGCGTTTGGCTTCTTCATTCATGTGTTATCCAGATCCCCGCCCCCAAGGCCTCCAAGCCAGTGACCGGCCTGAAACCTCAGGGCCCACTCACGAGCACCTTCCCGGATTCCCAGCCCTGAAGCCCACTGAATGAGTAGAAATTTCCCTGACTCCCTGGGCATCAAAGTACGGTGAGTGGAGAGATCCAGCCCACTGCACCAGAGAGGCATTTCCCTAGTGATCGCTGGTCCCACCCCAAGGGCCCAGACCCAGCGCAGCTTGGCTTGTGAGTGAGGGTTCCAGGTCTGCCCCATCAGAGGGACCATTCCCGGCCTTCTCCTGCTCTGGCCCATGGCCCCAGAGCCAGCACAGCCTACTCGGTGAATAAGATCATCCACTATCCTTTTGGGAGGCCAGCAGACCCACCACAGCCCAGGCCCACCTAGAGCCCCAACTAGAGAACTACCTTCCTGAGACAGGAGGGCTGACCCCGGCAATTTTCCAGATCCTCGCCCCAAAGCCAACCAGAGAGGGAGAATTTTCATCACTTGCTCTGCATCCCAGTTTGGTTCGCACTAGCCTGAACAGGGTACCAACAGAGGGGAAACATAGGAGCTGCAGCAAAAAGGAACTGAATACAACAGCTAGATCCAGGATAGGCATACCTGGATAATCTCAAACTTAACAGACTGGCACCCGAATCTCATCACAAGCTAAGGTTATAGCTGCACCAAATCTGACAAAGACAAGGACAAAAATGCAATCTCAGGCACTGAGTCCACCTGTAAGTGCAGAGGACACTAGGTCAGCTGAAATGAATGAATTAACAGATATGGAAGCAAAGGAAAAACAGCAGAAAGGTATAGAGGAAATACAATGAGAATTAAATCCTAAAATAAAAAAGAAATATTTGAATACAAAGTATCTGAAATAAAGAATCAAATCCAGAAACATCAGGGGGAAAACAAATGCTCACCCAGAATAAGTGCAGAGAGCACTATTCCAGCTGAAACGTATGAATTAACAGTGTCTGAAGCAAAGAAACAACAGCAGAATGGTCATGAGGAACTCAAAGCAGAAATAATTTCTGAAATCAAAAAAGAATTCTTTGAAATCATAGCATCTGAAATACAGAAACAAGTCCTGAAATATACAGAGGAAACCCAACTTGAATGAAACTCTGCAGAAAAAGAATTAATAACTACATCTAAAGAAGACATGGATAAAAAAATTGAAGAGATCAGAAATATGATGGATTCCTTGAATGAGCAATACAGGAAAGAAATAGAACACATGAAGCAGAGTCAAAGAGATGGAGAAGAACTAAAAATGTCAATCACAAGTGTTCAAAATCGTTTGAGTGAAAAGGAAAACAGTTTCAGATCTTGAAGACACCGGTGTAGCCAGTGAAAAAGTGAGAAAGGATCTCTTAAAAACAATGAGCTTGCAAGAAAAAATGATCCATCACCTGAAAGATAACGCCAGGATGAACAATGTGAGAATAATTGGCATCAATGAGAATGAAGGAGTCAATACAAATGACATAAAAAGAATTTGGGAAGAAGCAATCACAGAAGACTTCCCAAATATGAGGAAAAATTCCAACATTCAGGTAATGGAAGCATTACCTGAACACTAATTAACTTCAGTCCAAGTAAAAGCACATGGAGACAAATAGTCAAGATCCCAGAAATCCAACAAAAAATGCTATAATGAAAGCTGCTAGAGAGAAGGAGCATATCACATTCAAAGGAAAACCCATCAGAATTGTAGCCAACGTCTCTAGACAAATCATGAAGGCAAGGAGAGCATGGAGCAGAGTTCTTCAAGTCCTGTATGAAAACAAATTACAGCCCAGACTATTATACCAGCAAAACACTCTTTCAAGTTTGATACAGAAAGGAAATACTTCCACAGCAAAGAACAACTAAAGAATTTCATGATAACAAAGGCATCCCTACCTAGGCTGTTGAAAGATGTTTTCGTGAGAGACCACAATGACCAAAGCTCCATGAATGAGAACGGAAGGAACCCACAAAACCTGTGTGTCCTACATACAATTAAATACAGGATACAAAGGAGTAAACAACAGCAGGTAAATATCATGACAAACATAAGTCAACACATTTCAATTATAACCATCAATGTAAACTGATTCAATGTAAACCAAGTAAGAGAAATAGATTGGCACAGGGGATTAGGAAACAAAATCCAACAATATGCTGTGTACAAGAAACACACTTAACTCAAAAGGACATTCAT
Organism: Ctenomys sociabilis; assembly: GCA_004027165.1. NCBI lineage: Eukaryota > Metazoa > Chordata > Mammalia > Rodentia > Ctenomyidae > Ctenomys > Ctenomys sociabilis. The sequence continues at coordinate 18,058 of PVKA01007425.1, read as the reverse complement.
TGGATCAAAACCAAAGGACGGAAAATAATAGTACATGCCCCAGCACAGCAGAAAAAAGCAGGAGTAGCAATTCTGTTCTCAGACACTCTCAACTTCAGACAAACTAGGATCAAATGACACAAAGAAGGTCTCTATATATTGGTCTGTTGAAAAGTCCAAGAGCAAGAGGTAACACTCATAAATATCTATGCACTAAACACAGGAGCCCCCAATTATGTAAGACAAATCTTAACGGACATGGAAAACCTAATATCAAAGACCACAATCTTAACAAGAGACCTTAACACACCCTTATCTCAAAAAGATAGATCAACCAGACAAAAGATTAGCAAGGAAGTAGCAGAACAGAACCAGAGCTTGGAACAAATGGACCTGGTGGACATATACAGAGTGCTCCACCCAACCACAGCTGAATACACATTTTTTTCAGCTACACATGGGTCATTTTCCAAAATAGACCACATACTAGTCCAGAGGTTATGCTTAAGTATGTGCAAGAAAACAGAAATTATCCCATGCATATTATCTGACCACAGTGCAATGAAATTGGAACTAAATGACAAAAGAAACCAGAAAAACCAGCTAAATTTATGGAAACTAAACAACACCCTACTCAGCAATTAATGGATCACAGAAGAAATTAAACAAGAAATTCAACAATATCTACAATTGAATAAAAATTCAGGCACAACTTACTGGAAATCATGGGATGTGATGAAAGCAGTTCTTAGAGGGTAAATCATAGCTATGAACTCACCCATTAGGAAAACAGAATGGGAACAAATAAACACCCAAATGTTGCATCTCTAACATCAAGAAAAAGAAGAACAAATGAAACCCAGAGTGCAAAAACAGGGAAAAATCATAAAGATTAGAGGAGAAATTAATTCAATTGAGATGAAGAAAAAAGTTCAAAGAATCTACAAATCAAAAAGTTGGTTCTTTAAAGGCAAAATAAAGTTGATAAGCCTCTAGCCAACCTTATCAAAAAGAGGAAATAAAAAATTCAAGTACATGCAATAAGGAATGAAAAGGGTGAAATTACCACAGACCCAGTGGAAATTCAGAAGATTATAAATAGTTACTTTGAGAAGCTTTACACTCACAAAATAGAAGACACAAAAGAAATGGACAGATTCCTCAAAAGGTAAAAATTACAAAAACTGAATCAAGAAGATATAACAACTCTCAATAAGCCAATGCCAGCCAATGAAATACAAAACGTAATAAAACGCCTACCAACAAAGAAAAGTCCAGGTCCTGATGGATTCAAAGCTGAATTTTACAAGAAATTTATGGAAGATATAATCCCTACACTCCACAAACCATTCAATGAAATTAAAGAGGAAACAGTCCTCCCAAAATCATTTCTGGAGGCAAGTATACTGATTCCAAAACCAGGGAAAGACTCAACCAAAAAGGAGAACTACAGGTCAACCTTCCTCATAAACATAGATACAAAAATACTCTGTAAAATCCTGGCAAATAAAATACAGCAAATCATCAAGAAGATCATACACCATGAGCAGGTAGGCTTCATCCTAGGGATGCAAGAGTGGTTCAATATTCGAAAATCTATAAATGTAATACACTGTATTAATAGACTGAAATCTAACAACCACATGATCATCTTAAGTGATGCAGAGAAAGCTTTGGACAAACTCCAACACTCATTCATGTTCAAAGTCCTACAGAATATTGGAATAGATGGACTCTACCTTAACTTGACAAAAGCCATCTATGACAACCCAAAAACTAATATAATCCTAAATGGAGAAAAACTGAAATCTTTTGCTCTTAAATCAGGTACAAGGGGCTGGGGAGATAGCTCAGTAGAATAGGCATTTGCCTGGTAAGTGCAAGTGCCTGAG
>PVKA01007425.1:0-16087 GCA_004027165.1 Ctenomys sociabilis | reverse complement strand
CCCAAAAGTTCCAGCAAGAAACTGCTAGAACTGATACTGAATTTCAGTAGCATAGCAGGATACAAAGTCAATACTCAAAAATCAACAGCATTCCTCTACACAGATAATAAGCACACTGAATGGGAAATAATAGAATTCCTTTTTCAATAGCACCACTGAAAATGACATGCCTTGGGATTCACTTAACCAAGTCAAAAATCTTTTCACAGAAAATTACAACACCCTATGAAAAGACATTATAGAGGATTTCAGAAAATGGAAAGTGATACCATGCTCCTGGATAGGAAGAACCAACATCGTGAAGGTGGCCATACTCCCAAAATTGCTCTACAGATTTAATGAAATCCCTATCAAACTGCCACCAACATACCTCCCAGACATAGAGAAATCGATTCTAAAATTTTTTTGGAAAATTGATTTTTTAGTATTGAAAAAAATCTATTCTAAAGCTTGTTTGGAACCACAAACGACCTAGAATAGCAAAGGCAATCTTGGCCAATAAAGACAAGGCAGGAGGCATCAAATTCCTGATTTGAAATTATACTACAAAGCCACTGTGATGAAATCAACACGGTATTGGCAATGAAATAGACCTGAAGAAGAATGGAATACATTAGAAGACACAGAAGCATCTTTGAACACACTCAGCCCTCTGATCTTTGATAAAGGTTCCAAACAAGCTCACTGGAAGAAAGATAACCTCTTTAACAAATGGTGCTAGAAAACCTGGCTCTCTACATGTCAAAAACTAAAACTTGACCCAGCTCTCTCACCGTGCCCTAAGTTAAAGTCAAAATGGATTAAAGATATAAACATTAAAATGAAACACTCAATTTCTTGGAAGAGATAGTTAGGAGGTACTCTTGAAGACATAGGGGTAGGTAAAGAGTTCATGAACAACCATGTATTTGCATGGGAAAAACTTGAAAGAATCAACAACTGGAATCAACTCTTCTTGAGGTGTTTCTTCACTTTCAGAGAAAATATCAACAGAGTGAAAAGACAACCCACATATTTTGAAAAAATTCTAACTAATAAACAATCAGACAAAGGTCTGCTGTCTAGAATATATAAAGAAATAAGATATAACAGGGCTCTCAATTTTAAAGACTGAGTTCAGAAATGGGCATCTGAGATGAATATGCACTTCTCAGTGGATGAAATTTTAGAAGCAAATAAATATATGAAATAATGCTCCACATCATTAGCCATCTGTGAAATGCAAATAAAAACGACACTGAGATACCATCTCACTCCAGAAAGAATCTCTATCATAAGGAAATCAACCAACAACAAATGTTGGAGAAGTTGTGGGGAAAAGGGAACACCTCCACTGTTGGTTGGAATGTAGACTGGTGCAACCATTGTGTAGGTCAGTGTGGAGACTCCTGAAAAGAATAGGACTGGAAATCCCATTCAAGCCGGCTATCCCCCTACTGGAAATTTTCCAAGAGGAGCTGAATACATTATATCATAGTGATATATGTGTACCTATGTTTATAACAGCACAATTTGTCATAGCAAAATCTTGGAAACAACCAAGATGTCCATCACATGAGGAACGGTTGAAAAAGATATGGTATTTCTGTATAATGGAGTGTTACTCAGCTATTAAGAATGATAAAGTTGAAGCATTTTTATTGAAGTGGATACCACATGAATATATATATATACCAAACAAAACAAGCTTACTGGAAGAAAGATAACGTCTGTAACAAATTGAATATGTATATACTCATAAGTGAAATAAACCAGACACACATGTGCAAATATCATATGGTCTCCCTAGTATAAGAAGCAAAATGAAGAAATACGAATAGAAATGTACAACCACAACAACTAAAACAATTGAGTCAGATAGGCCAAAGTGAATGGCATGTGCTGCAGGCTACTAATCAGCTTTTCTTCTGGATGATTAACAACCTAAGTTCACAGATCAAAATTGGAGAAATAGAAGAGCCGCAAGGCCAGCCAACACTTTGGCCGTAGCCTTTCAAGATCAGCAAAGACTCAGGACATAGGTGAATTGTACTGTAACATCATGAAACTCATCCACATGCATGACACAGACAAATGATCTGCAGAATAAGATACAGGATTGCAATAAATGCAAAAGAGACTCTAATTTCTTTGGTAACTATATGTTAAAAGTAATTTAAGTTCACTTTAGCTACACATAAACTCACTCCCTTAATCCCTCCCCATGTCGCTAACCATAAACCTACTGAGGATAAAAAAGGTCTTAAGATTAAAAGAGATAACTAACACTAATTGGGAAATGTCAATGCTAACTCACCGTGTCCCAAGACCAGCAGTTGGTCAATATTTTCTGGGAAATGTGAACCTCATACATTCTTGTAGAATTCCTGGGAAAGAGATATGGTGATGTGGTTAGACTTTTTCAATACAAATCACTAAAATACTTTTCTTTCCTGAAATTTCATAAATGAGGAACTTAAAAATATTATGAGCATATTCCTCAATAGCCCCCTATGGATAAAATAGTAGTATGTTTTTCTCAGACACTTCTTATAGAGCTTTTAGGTGTAGATTCATTTTATTATAATTCCGTTACTACTAAGGGAACATGGTTCTTTGACTCTACCAAGTACCTGTCATTTTACAAGTGGTACAGCTTCAAAATTATAGACAACAGACATACCTAATGCAAAGTGGTTGACACATGTATTTCAAGTATTTCCTATAAGCATAATATCTCTGAGCTAATGGTAAGAAAAGACATGGACACCCTATGAGCCTATAGTATTTACACTTGGACTTACAGGAAGCCAAGACATGATAGTGTAGAAAATGAGATGCTGATGTGCTTTTGGAGCATTTAAGGAGCCTACCCAGCATTTTATGTTAATTGGAGACATAATCACATACACTCTGTGACATCTGGCTTGCAATTGCCTTCCCTGCTTTCCCTTTTTTCATATGTTGATATCAAATACTAAGTCAGAATAAAAATTCCTAGAAAGTATATGCCAAAATAGATATTTTATTAACCAGTCATTTCCCATGCACTATACACATCCTTAGTAAACATTTGTTGATTAATTAAACCTAGGTAAAGGAGCTGTATGCTAGGCAGCTAAACAGCATTACTGCGAGTAAACATTATACCTAAAAGAGAACACACCAATAGCACAGTTAATAGCTTTAAAGTAGCAGTGACACTTGTAGCATGAATGTTAAGGACTCTTAAGTGACTCCACAGTTACTGTTGGCCAAGAACACTAAGGGGTCTGGTGGATACATCCTTTATCACTCTGCTCATGTTGTCATGATTTTATTTTATTTTACTTATTTATTTTATTTTTGGTTTTTGTTTTTCTTGATGCAAGGTTTTACTACAGTTTGGACTCAGAGAGACCCTCCTGTCTCAGCCAACATGGCAAAGAGATTAGGCATGTGGCACCACACAGGCTTCCAGAGGCAGCCTCATGAACCCAGGGTTCTTGGGGATCGAACTCAGAGCCTTGCACTTGTCAGATGGGTGCCTGTGTCATCCAGATATCTCCCCCACCGAATATCAAGATTTTAGTATCCTGGCATTGGATGTAGTTATTTTTCTCATAATTTTAAAATAATAACTATTTTAGTCCCCATTTTGTTTGAAAGAGGAGAAATATAAGTTTTGATGTCTCTAGATTTTCAGTTCCAAGAAGACTTAATTTTTCCCCGAAAAACAAACCTCCAATCTTGTTGTGTACTTTTCTAGCCTATTATTTTTTGTATACCCTATGTATATGTATAAATGCATACTCTGAAAATGAACAAAACCAATTAAATGAAAAAAAAAACAAAGGTTATTTATTGCATATTTTGTGTAGAGAGCATATTTTGTGTCACAGTCACTATGTTTAGTAACATTCAAAAGCAGAAAACTGAAGGAAGATTCAGTTCCCTGATTAGAGGTTGTCTGCATGGGAAAGCTGAAGCCTGGCTAAACAGAGGCAGGGTGTGTGATTGGCTCTAAATTCCAACCAAGGAAAAAATAGAGGAAGTTTTGAGCTAATCACATCAAGCCATTAGGGTTTGATTGTTGCAGAAATTGTTTCTGGGTCCTTCAATTGCCACTTCAGAGAGCAAAAGTGTTCCTTGCAAGTACAAGGCACTAGAGGCTGGCTTCCTGCAAGGTTTGTTGTACATAACAGCAGCTTCACTGAGGAGGTTGTTGCGTGTTAAGTCTATGTTTTCACATTTGCTTTGCCATTTTCTGTTTGTATATTTAGGCTCTCAATACACAGATGCACACAGGCAAAGGCACAGGCACAGGCACACACACACACACACACACACACACACACACACACACACACCTAACACACCAAAACTTAGAAAGTGCAACTAACTGTAGACACAAGAAAAGGAAAATGGCTCTAGATAAAATAGTAGGGAGATTCTAGCCAGTAATTTCTTCCTCTGGAAAAATGTTAAAAGACAGAAGCAAAAGTAACAATTATTCAACTAGCTTCCTGAGGAGATGTCAGAATAAGTGCCCAAAAGAAAGAGAAAATCTGAGCAAATTTAAATTGATAATAGTCAGGAATACAGGGTAAATAGGCCTAAAGCACTTCCCCAGAAGATGAGGACTTTTCCTTTGGCTCTTGTCATCCAATAAAAGACAGAGTGTGAACAGGTCATGTTAGCTCATAAAGGGGTTGAGTCTCAGTGCTGTCAGACAGAGGACCACAATTCCTGCAAATAAGGACAGTAGCGGGCTCCGCGTCACAGGTACTTGCCTGGCAATCCCCAGCTCCTGAGTTCAATCATCAGTTCTGTAAGAAAGTACGGGAAAAAAATCCAAGGATACCAGCATGTGAAGAAGGTGGGGTCGTATAGCATATTGATCTACATGCCTACGGTCAAGTGACAGTTACAAAATTTTAGTGTGTAAGAGCTCTCTAATTAAGCTTTGAAAAAGCACATACAGTTTCATTGCTGGACCTTCATGTTCAGATGACTAAGCCACATTTTTTTTTCCGAATTTTTATTTGGTTGTGTCTGCTTGCTGGTTGGTTGGTTTGTCTTTGAAAGCTGTATACCAGTTAGGATAAAAATGTCTATGTCAGTCTCCTGCAAAGGAAAATGAGATGTAATTTTCTGAAGAGGATTTAACATACCCTTACCGACTCATTGTCATCTAAGGTTGGTAATACTCCAGAGTGTAATGAATTAGATGTTTTAGAATAAAACACCAGGTAAGGAAACTTTGAAGAAAGATAGAAGGAACTAGGAAAAAAGCACTGTTTGTTCGTATAGTGCATTCATCTTGCATACAACAAGAATGCTTTCAAATGGGTTTCCTTTAATCTATATGTTTAAACACAAGAGCAAAGAAGCTCTGTTAACATGAAAAGTTATTCTGAAAAGGAAGGAGACTCTGCTAAGAAGTAATTTAGTTCTTTATCTCTGGGAAAGATTTTCATAGAATTTAAAAGAATCTCCAGGCCTCACATAAAAGATATTCAAATTGTTAAGAATAAAATTAATAGTGACTCCAATGATAAACACTCCTAAGTAACATGTATGTATGTTATATATTTAGATAGATAGATAGATAGATAGATAGATAGATAGATAGATAGATAGATAGATAGATAGATAGATAGATAGATAGATATAGACATACATAATTTAGTTATCCTCTCTTGGAAGATATAGTCAAAATGTTAGGTGTCTAATCACACCCTGAGGCAGGGTCTCACTGTATACCAGGAGTTTGTCTTAGACTCACAGCAATCCTCTTGTCTCAACCTTTTGAGTGCTGGAATTACAGGCTTTTGTCACCACACCCAGCTCATGTGTGGTTTACAGTACCACTTAGGTATAATTTTATAAGCTGGCTTAAGAGGTATGTTTTCAAGTGATTTCTTAGACTCTATTTCATTTACTTTGGTGAGAATTAAACAAACACACAGCATGATCAGTGCACTGATTCTGTTTATTTTCACACAGTGGAAACAAATGTTATGGAGACATGGAAGCGCTGATAACAAAAACGACACCAAAATGCTCTACTTCAGGCAGTTGTTTTACAATAAAAACGACATTATATAGAAAAGAGCATGAATCTGGCATTAGACAGACTTGGTTTAAGTCCAGACTGCCATTAATTTGATCGGTGATTTAGGTCAAGTAATTTGGTCTTTCCTTCACCTATAATAAGTAGAGTTGAACAGAACTTTCTTTTTCAGTGAAATTTGGAATTACCCAAGTTTTGCTAAAAATTCAAAACAAAAAATCAAACATAAGGCAGTGACTGCATTAAAAGTTCATAAGAAGCTAATAAAGAGGCACTGGCTTGTGAGTGCTCATACACCATGTATTTTTTATTACATGACTCTTAAGGGGCAGATATGAATGTTTCAAAAATGCCTCATCATTATCAAGAGCTCTTATGGTTTTAAATATCAATCACATAGAACAAATGTTAGAATTATTAATATCTCCTTACTATATATAGGATAGAGCATATAAATATTTTAAACTAATATATGTATTTAAGAACAGTCTAAAACCTAGACAAATAATTTTTAGATAAATATTTCCATAGTACCAGGAGTAATTCATTTTTTTATACTCCATTAGTCACTGCCTAACTTAGGTGGGTTTTACCACCAGTTGTTCAACTTTACATTTTCTTTCTTCTGTGATATAGCTGTATTCTTTTTTCTCATACTTAAAACAGCTTATGAATATTCTTTGAATTATAGCTGTGGAGATCAAAATGATTAAAGTTTCATTCCCCATAAAATTTACAATGTGCATCAAGGTTCAGTATTAGACTTTTACCCATGAAGCTGATTATTTTAGTTTAATCGGAACAAATTGTGTTCTGTTTCTTGCATATAAGGGGCATTCAATAAACATTTATTGTGTAGTTAGGGAAATAAGCATATTAGGAAACAATTACAGAGCCTCATTAGTTCACTTTATTGTCCTTTGCCTACATTAGAAACAGAATTCTACTTTAATATTTATTGCTTAAACTTGTTTGTATCATAATGAAGAGTTCTAGAAGATTAGAACTCATGTAAGTCCTAGGTTACATACAGTTAATCTGCTTCAAAAACAAAGCAGCCAAAATTCACATTACTGTGTCTAGTTTTTTTTCCTTTTAAAACAACTACATTGTCTAAGCAGTTGCCTCAACATTATTCTTTGTTTTCTTTGCAAAGTCCTGTGGATATCCCACTACTATTAGGGATTACTGGACTATATTGGTTTATTTTGTTGAAATCAAGCATCTACAATATTTGAATGGCCATGGAATACCCATCTCTGACAAAACTAAACAAAAAAGGGGATATAAATTAAGGACCATTTTGTAGTGAATATATATATATATATATATAGTGAATATATATATATGGTGAATATATATATATATGGTGAATATATATATAGTGAATATATATATATAAATATATATATAAATTAGGATAGATATACAGCTAGTTTATCTTAGTTCAGTGAGAAGAAAGATTTGTATTAATAGTGTTTATGGACAGGATATCATGCCTACATCTTGTACTATGAATAACTACTATGAAGACAACAATATGCAATGTATTGTAACTGTCCTACTAGCATGTTTTGAAACTATCTTATTGCTATTTCTTTCTCAATAAAATTAATTTTGAAAAACAAACTAAATGTCAGCCTAAGTCACTATTCATATTTTGGGGCTATCCTGTGTGGTGTTCTAGTTTATTCTTTCAAGTGATTTTCATCTTAAAAAACTATGAAATTGTTATTTCCATATAGGAATCTGTGTTATATAATTAATAACACTGCATAAGTCCACATTGCTGAGTTCACATAAATATTCATTATGCTGATATAAAATGTTTCTATCTTAAAGTTTTCATAATTTTATATTATTTTCATAGTGTGAAGTTTGCTTTAATAGATTACCATAATACTAGCCTCAGAGTGCAGGTATGAGATTATATAGTAAATACACAAGTAGCACAATATGATTCAGTTGGAATTTGTTTAGTAAAGGAAGAGTTATCAAAAACATAAAAATATAAAATACAGACAAAATAGAGTTAGCCAAAATTTAAAAGATTTATGAATCCTGAAGCATCTAATCTGTTCAGTAGCTACTACACATGTATTCTACTCAAACGCTTATTTCCTTCATTCAACAAATATCAACTAATCATCAGTAGAATGTCCCTTGTGACATGAGCTGAGGAGGAAGAGATCAGAAACCTTATCATCTTTTCAGTTTCCACATTTTATCAGAGCTAAAAACAACTAAAAAGACCTTCTCCATAGCTAAATGAAGTACAAATAGGATGTTATGACTGCTTGTAGAGCAATATTTATCCTACTGCTGATCTGAGCCATATGTACACAATTAGGAGGAGAAGCTAATTGCATACAGGTCTTCAAATGTCAGTTAGCTTGGTAACTATCTTAAGGAAGTATAGAGTTAAATCAGAAAAATAGCAATAAATTACTTTTTTGGACTCTGAATAGCTAATGCTGAAGAATGGAAACATATTTTTTTCCTTTTTGCAGAGCCCAACTAATGATGCATCTCCCCAGTGCAGATGTTAACATATCCACGATAATTATGCTGTTAGCTAGTGGACATTCAATGGTTGTGATGTAGAAACAGGCAGACCAGAAGAATAAAGAAAACTAGTTCAGAAGCCTTCACAGGCCAAGTGTATTTTAATGATAAACAAAATATATTTAAATCATAAGTTTTACCTTGGTGTCTGTACTTAGCCAGCTAACAGCTATTCAAATATCTAGAGTCTGGTATTACTGTTCAATTTCATCATGATGTTTAGGAAGAAAGGGAAAATATGTTTACAGTGGTTTTCTCATTTGCAAGCCATATGCCTCATGCTTACTGAAGAAAATTTTACCTAGTTGAAACGTTTCAGGAAATGAATATGCAATTTAACGCCACTATCTGCATAGTAGCATTCATTTTATGTAAGCTACTGGAGATCTTCAGAAAAATCTTTCTAAAATGTAATAATCACTGTTATATGAAAGATATTTGAACAGTGCCTGAATAACTCTGTGTGTCCACATTCCTGAGAAGCAACACACACTGTTTCATTGTAAGGAAAGACAGTTCCAGGCGACTTGACAAACAAAAGCGAATGAGCAAATAATTCGGCATTGTTCCCTAAAGCATGGCTAAGAAATCTTAAGTTGCCTAGGGAAATTTAATTTCATGTATCATTTCCTCATGTAAAAGTAGGAATATTTTTAACTTCTATAAATTTTATGGTTAAACTTCACATTATTGCTGTTTTGTTACATTATTTATATCAAAGAAAAACCTTTAACATTGTTATAGTAAACTGTTTAGAATTTTAAAACATCATATTTTTAAAATTTGTGGTTAATAATTACAAGTCAATTTCATTTAAGTATTAGAGCTGGAGATGGTGAACTTAATTATTATTTTCTAAAGAAGTTTCCGATTGTTTTAGATATAAAGAGATAATAAGACTCCTAGGGCCAGCCAGATAGCTCAGCAGATCAAAGCACCTGCTTAGGCAGAGTGCAACAGCCAGGGGTCGTTCCTTCCTTGCATGTTGTGCAGGCCCCACCCCCAGGGCACTGTGGAAAAGCCATTGAGACTGGGCATGGCCGCATGCACCTGTAATAGCAGAGCTTGGGAGGCTGAGAAACAGGAGGGTCACTCCAAGTCTGAGCTGTGTAGTGAGATCCTGTACCTAATACATTAAAAAATAATAATAATAAATAAAACTCCTAAAAGTACTCTGGTACTTTTTAAATAATTCTTGATTGTGTTCTATACCTTAATTTATTCAGAAATTACAACACTGATAAAAATATTTGAGGAAAATAACAAATAAAATTTGGTTGTTTGCATACATAGGTTGTAATACAACAACAAAGAAGATACACATAAAACCATACAACAAAATTTGCCACATGAGATTCTCTAGTAATTGCTATTTCCAGATTCTTTGGTGTATTTTTCCCCATGGCTTCTTTCTGGTTGAGTATATATGTGTTTGCACAATGCAGATCATATTGCATGTGAAGTTTATCTTATTAAATATTATATTTACTCATCATTTTATGGGACATTATTGTATCATGTTCATTACTTTGTAATATTAAAATGTTTCAAAACTTCTGTTTTAATACTACACCGTATTCTTGTGTAGTGCATAAAGTTATGTTGTGATTCATTTCTCTATGATGACCATTTATGTTTCATATTTTATTATGATGTCATAATGAATATGCAAGAACATAATTACTGTCTTTTAAGTTGATTATATAGAATAGATTCCATATTGCTCTTACAATTGCCTTAGTTATTGTTTTATTGTTTAATATCTTAGATGGGAAAAATATCAATTCAAATATTGTTTACATTAATCTTAAAATTACAGATTAAATTAACATGACATTTTAAAAACCATAGATAGTAGTCCAATATAAGCCTTGGTCTGTTCCCCAGATTTATAAAAAGAAGCAAAAAATTTCATGTGGAATGAATAACTTACATTTAAAATTTCTACACATATATTTACCATGTGCCATTTTCATGCTCATCTGTGTACTATAATGGGGCAAACAAATATCATCCATTAAGGCTAATCCTGAGATGATTGCAGTCAAGCTCTGAGTATGAGACAGTAGATAAAATACATCATTAGACTTTCCTGTATTAGAACTATGGTAAGATCTAAATGCCTTTCACATTACAGCTCTCCCTTGAGGGAGCAAAAGCAAGCCGAGGAAATGGAATCTTGCTTCCTATCTGGGCTTTGTGATTTATGAGTGTAATAAAACTGACTACACATAAGCACACATTGTTTCAAGAAAATGCTCAGCATCATCTCAATACAGTACAAGTTCTGGCATTCTTAGCACAAATTGTTGCAGCAATCAGCATTTCACCTCTCCGATCAGTCGCTCATAAAAGCAGCCTACTGTCCCCACCATCAAGACACACTGCACTTCCTTGGGTCCACTGTGAAGAGGAAGTAAGGACAAATATAGAGTAACCTGGAGAGTGTGAATACAGGGCTTGTGCTGGGGCTGGTGAGAAGCATAGGATTCCATTAATATGCTGCTAGCAAAATTTGGGGCATGCTACTTCACTTTCAATTTTTCATCTAGAAAATATTAACTGATTAAGTGATTTCTAAATACTTTTCCATCTCAAACAGTTTTGAAACTGATATAGTCCTATTAGTAGAAGTACAGACCATAGTACAAGTAGAAGAAAAGTTGCAAGAAATGAAAGTACATACATCTCAAAGGTTACATGAGTATTACCATAAAATAGTTGACTATGCACATTTTGAAATTTGATTCTAGTTACTATCCCACTATACATGTATCTCTTAATCTTTGTCTTTTCCCCCATTTCTTTTCATGTTCATTATTTCTTTTATCTTTTTCCACAAGATTTATAAGGGAATTTGTAAATTGTCAAATTCAACTCCCTCATTTGCATAGTTAAGCTTATGCAAATATGCTCATCAGCTGAAGTGAGCATAATGACTTTGACAGGGACAGCCAAAAATTTAATTTAGCATGCTAATAAATTTGCCTAAAATAGTAATGAGAAGAGATTTCAAAAATGAATTTAAAGTTATAAATCATTTTGAGACATTTTATTATAACAATAAAATACAATTTGGAATTAGAAATAAAGTATTGTGTTGTAAGTACAAACTGTCACTCCAGTGACAGTTCGCCACTTGCCAGGTCTACTGTCCTCCACTCTGCCAGCTAAGCTATGAAGGGTACACCAGTTAGTCATTAGAATCCGCAAAGAGTGATAGTTCATATCCTAGTAAGCATAGGAATGACCACTTTCCCAATAATTCACAATAGTAAATGTAAGGATTTCTTCAACTTATTCTAATGTGTTGATCTTTACCACCATTATTAGCATTAAATCAGATAGAGAAAAAGACTTGATTTATTTTAGAGTACACATATTTTGAATTTATAATTTTAAATGCAGTGATTCAGATTACTAAAACTAGATCCATATATGAAAGTCATACTACCAAAACCTCAGACCTGTCGTTTCAATTATCTTGATAAATAAAATATTAGGAAGGCAATAGTTAAACTTGCGTAAAAATTGTCTTCTAAAATAAAAACAAGAATTTGCAAAGACAAACTAGTTGAACTATTGTCTTCATATTCCAGTTCCAGCAAATATGTCATACTCATAAAATTAGAAGAAACAATGTTGGTACAAAATTCACCTATAATTTTATCAAGCTACCAACCAAAATTTCATTTATTTCACTCTGACATAGTGATTTATGAGTGAAGTCATGATTCTCAGAAAAGCAAGGCCAAATACCAAATATGAGATAATTAAAATATCAGGAAACACTGACAGTATCAGAATACTTTATAGGAGAATACAAGATTATTTAAGAACAGGCTGTAGTACATGAGTCAGTACTTGGATAGAAGTCTGGCTAATATTTTGTCCACTTTATTTTGTTTATAGGATAGATAAATAATCCAGAGGCTCAGGAAGTTATTAATACATTTGGCTAATTCTGAAAAAGAACCACTACAAACAGATTAAGGCCTATGATATTCTGGAAATGCACATGCAAAGTTTCTGAAAATTCAAGAGAGGAAAGAAATACAGGATTTCTGGCTAACAATATTTTTTTACTTATAATCATTCTCATACTTAATCTATTCAAAACTATTCCTAGCAAGACAGATACTTGAGCCATTAATTTATTGTTCGTTTAAAAAAATAATACATAGTACATCATTAAAATATTTGAGTAAAAAAATATTTCTGTCCTGTTGAACTAGTGAAGCAAGGTAACGTAATTAAACCTCTGAGTTGTTCCCTGAAAGAGAAATCTTCGGTTTTTAACTTATTACTCACTCTGATACCCAGTGTAAAATGTTGAGCCAGAACCATAAATCATTTGCTACAATGGGATTCATACAGCTCTCATTTGATTGACCTGACCTCTAGCTTTGAATTCCAACCAAAACAAAAACAAGGCAGTAGAGCCTGGAAAGAGAACAGCGTGAAGAGCAACACAGCCTAGATTCCTTATTCTCCTCAGGAGAAATAGACCAATGGGGGGAACAAACAGGAAAATAACTTTCAACCCTAGTCAGTATCCTTACCATTCCTTTTGTAAGAAAATATAGCATACAGTGGAGGTAAAATATGCAGGAAAAAAATAAGCATCTCTGCCAAATACGTATTTAGAGGGTTTTATACTGCAAAATAAAACATTATGTGTGGAAGAATCTGACTGCCTTATTCTATTTCTTTTTTCATTTTCAGATTTTATTGTGTATTTTATATATGCATAACAATCACCTTCTTCACAGAGTTTGTGTCTGTACATGATATAACTCAATGCTTTTTCCCCCAATCCTCTACCTTCCCTTCAATTCTTCCTCCTTTCTCCATTTACCAAAACCTTTATTTCCATTTTTTCTTTTTCCCTTTTCCACCTATGTGCTATGTTTTCTTTATCCATTCATCTATTAATAAGTACCAAGGCAGATTCTGTATCTTAGCTATTGAGAACAAGGCCACAACAGATGTGGCCATTTACACATATCTTTTCCATGCTGATGTCATTTCCTTTAGGTATATGTCCCGAGCTGGACACCTGGATTATACAGCAGAGATATTTCTAGTTTCTTTGAGGGATCTCCGTACTCTTCTCCACAATGGTTGTCCACTGTGAATGGACACATTTCAAAATAAGAAATACAAAAGGCCGGTAAAAATTGGCAACGTTAATAATGCTGTTAATAATCACTTCAGGAACAGAGTGGAGATACGAGGTTTTGTGCTTTGTTCATTTTTCTTTAATGCTAAATTACACTAATTTGGAAGCATAAGAATTCCATAAACAGAGGCTATAGTTTTGTTGGTTTTTGTAAATACACGATGTGAGAAATAGGTATTTCTCCTTGGACAGTGAAATCCATTTACCCAGCAATTCTTTAGTCAAATTGTCCTAATGGTTGTGGGATTCATCTTGTTTTTAAGGGAAAGATCAGTGTTATTGCTATCTCAGCATTCTATCATGGCATCAGTTACAAAAATTATATCTTCCAGAGAAGAAGAGAATAGAAACACTGTAATTTATGACTTGACTTCTTCAGAAAATGCACATTTTTTTCTTTTCTTTGTTTTGGATTTATTTGACAGTTTCATTTGTTTGTAGCACTTTTTTTGGACTTCTTTACTTTTGAAAGTCAGAAAGTTGGACTAGCCTGAGAAGAGCCCACAGTACCTTATAAATGAAAGTTATAGTGTTTCACAGTACAGTTTTGCCTAGTTCTCTCTTTTTTAATTTCCTATACATGATTTATTTTTTATTTTTTATTTTTTTTATTTTTTTTTATTTTTTATTTATTTTTTATTTTATTGAATTACAAATATCAATCAGACAGATTTAAGACACCTTAACAAGACAGATTTGATAAATTAATACATTGCAAACTGTTTCATATTGTTTTGGTATCATACAAGGTGCATACATGATATTATACTTACAGACATTATTATAGCAGATGTCTCTTAGTAAATTAAGACTGTAGCTGTTTACTTATCTTACTTTTTATACCTGAATTATATCGAAAATTGAATAATTATTTTCCAGTGGATGACCATAGTACTAGAAGCTGACATAATATCCTATCCAACCACCATCAGCGCAAATCTTTCTTTTTTTTTTCCTTTTTGAGGCAGGGTCTCACTATGCAGCTCAGGCTGGCCTTAAGCTCACATTGTAGTTCAGGCTGGTCAAGAACTCACAACAATCCTCCTGCCTCAGCCTCCTGAGTGCTGGGATTACAGGCCTGTGCCACCACACTAGGCCATCAGTGCAAATCTTCCCTCTCATAGGATTATGCACAGCGTATCTATCCCAACTACTGTCTATACACACACATCATGATTCTTCCTTTCCATACCCCTTCCTTTGTCTACACATGTCAGAGATGGGCACTCCATTGTCATTCAACTAACTTAGGTGCTTGAATTCGACAACACAATCCAACACAGTCCAGCATTCCACAACAATAGTGAGTTATTCAAAGAAGTTGTTGACCATAGCCATTTACAGCTCAGCTTAATAGTATGGACCCACGATGTATACTTCATTTTTATACCTTTCAGCTGGATGGTTAAGACCTAGACAGAGCAAGATTTATATACCAACACATGTACTTTATGTTTCTTATGAGGTCAGTGACGTTCCCTCAGGGTTTATCTTGTAGTCCTGTACATTCTTCTGAAGATCCTTTGTCTGTGTCATCCATGTGGATGAGTCACAGCCAATGCTTGACCAGTTTGCTCTCTGTGAGAGCCTGAGAGAAAGCTTTTTCTCCATGTGACTCTCCACAGGCACACTATAGAACTTCGATCTCTTTCTTCTGTGGCTCCATACTCACCTTGTTTGGAAAATTTGGAGCTCACCTGAGTTTCATGATGTTGCAGTACAGGTTCTCCTGTGCCCTGAGTCTTTGATGACCTTGAAAGGCTAGAGCCAAAATGTTGGCTGGCCTTGTGGCTCTTCTATTTCTCCAACTCTGATTTGTGTTGCTAATGATCCAGAAGGAAAGCTGATTAGTATCCTGCAGCATATGCCATTCACTTTGCCTTATCTGACTCAATTGATTTTAGTTATTGTTGTATGTTTCCTTTTGTATTTCTGCTTTTCCCTTGTTATACTAGGGAGACTATACAATATTTACACATGTGTGTCTGGGTTATTTCACTTATGAGTATATGTTCAAGTGGCATCCACTTCAGTATAAATGCTGCAAACTTATCATTCTTAATATCTGAGTAATACTGCATTATATAGAAATAACACACCTTTTTCAACCATTCCTCATGTGATGGACATCTTGGTTATTTCCAAGATTTTGCTATTACACATTGCGCTGCTATAAACATAGGTACATATATATCACTATGATGTAATGTTTTCAGATCCTTTGGGAAAATTCCCAGCAGGAGGATAGCCGGCTTCAATGGGATTTATAGTCCTACTGTTTTGAGGAGTCTCCACACGGACCTCCA
>PVKA01007424.1:7143-78003 GCA_004027165.1 Ctenomys sociabilis | reverse complement strand
GTGCAGCACCTTTCCAGGAACCTGGCAGTGGAAATGGCCGTTAAATTTGAACATGACTAACTGTCAGAGGGAGGAGGTTCAGCAGGAATCCCAGGAGCCACCATCAAGCAGTCTGTCAGCACTGGCCGCTGGGCTCCCAGGGTGCGCTGTCTTCATTGGGTGTTAGCGATCTGCCCAGACAGACAGGGCTCTGCTGTCCAGTGGGCCTGTCAGTGGAACCCAGAGGTGAGGCTGGTGTCATTTGGAAATCAGGGCATGACAAGTGCAGTGAGACAAGACAAGAGGATGAAGAGGAAGCTCTGGATGGTGTGAAGGGAGCTGTCCAGTGAGGCCCTTAGCCCCAGGGCCTCATGGGGAAAGGAAGCAGCCCCTGTTCTGTTCCACGTCAACCTTCCTGTCACTGGATCGTGGGCGAGATTTCAAACAGATAAACACCCCTTTGGGAAACTGGAATGCCTTGGCAGACAATTTTAGGGCTTGATTTGATTGATAAATCCTTTGTGACAGGAGGGGATGAAAGAGGCCCCCGGTTTGGTACATATAAATAGGAAATTAGCTGGCAAAGTTGTCAAAGATAATTAACTTTCCGATTCTGCGGGTCTATTCAGGTTGACATCCTGAAATTATTTAGAAATGCACATGTCAACGCTCTGACAGAATTTGGGGCTGATCAGATAAACAGATTTGGAGATGCTTGATTGTAAAGTGATGTAAGCGCTTAGCTGGTGTTTTATCACTATGTGCTTCTGCTCACTGCATGCCTGCTGCAGGGAGAAGGGTTTGTTACATGGTGGGAGGGTGAGATGGGGAGATGGAGCTTCCTTTGCTATCACTGAGTTGGAAATGCCTAACCATCAATTCAACTTGGATTGACCTTGAGTTCAACCCCTGGATTCACTCACTAGGCTCTGCCTTCAGTAGGTGGGGGGGGTGCTCGGGGATCCAGCAACAGGTATATTTTTCCCTGCAGCAAGCTCTGTTTTGGTGAGGCCAGTGCAGTTTGCAAAACTATCCAGAGGCTGCTGATGTCCCATGAATTTAGGTAAATCACCAGGTCTGAATGTGGATAAGTCACACGCTGTTAAGAGGGTAGGAAAATCTCTTGGGTGGTTCTGCCTTGTTACTGGGAATTCTCTTGGAAAAGCAGCTCAGTAAAGAGCTAGGATTCTTCCAATGAAGAAATATCTTTCCTCCAAGTGGCTGCTTCTGGATGAGATTCAGCATTTAGTGAGCATGAGGGCACTGTGTCATGTGACTGGCTCATTTAAATCTCCCCTTCCACACGAGGCATTCCTTTCTCATTTCACTGATGAGAAAACATACTTAGAGAGATTAAATCAACAATTCTAGGTGACCCAGCCATTAAAAAGGTTAAATTCATATTTGTACTTAGGTTGGATTGGCCTCCTCTCTCCAACACTAGCTTCAGTTCATGCACTCACAGATTCTCAGAAGTTTGCAGAACATCATATCCAAGGATTGGTAACTGTAGACCCACAGGACAACTCCATCCTGCAACCTGACTTTGAGTAGTAGCCCACGAGCCAAGAGTGTTTTTCTGCATTTTTAAATGGCAGGGAAAAGACCTAATGGAAACACTTCACAGTGTGTAAAAACTACTTGGAATTCATAGCTGAATGTCCATAAGCAAGATTGCATCAGATGAGAGCTTTGCCCATTTGTGCATTGTCTATGACACCTTTATGCCTCTGCAGCAGAGTTGCATAGCTGTGACAGACTTCAGAGTCTTCAGAACTGAAACTATTTTCATCTGGTCCCTTATGAAGTGCATTTCCGGCTTCTTGTATGAGTTCTGTGTCTCAATAAATATGTATTCTTTGAGCTCTGAGCACACCAAGCATGCCTAAAATTCAACAGGCCTTATGGGATTTGTCCAATCGACTACTCAAGGTGAATGCTAGTGACTCTTCTGTCATCCCAATGGGGAAACAGATTCAGAATGTTTCAGGAAGCAGGTCGGGCTAGTAGCAGAGCCAGGATCCATGGCAGTATCTTCCCGATCTTATGCGCAAAGCGCATGCTCCAGAGGTCTCCCTGTGACATCCCATTGCTATGGGGTGCTGTTTCCTGGGTGTGGCTTCTTGGTCTGGGTTCTTGCAATGGATGCTGTAATGATTCCCAGTGTGGCCTTCCAGACCCTTCATGGCCTAACCTTTGTGATAAAAGGGGCTTTGCAGATGTGATTATGGCCCTTGAAGTAGCATCACTTTGGATTTAACCAGGTTGGGCCTAAGGACAAGCATCTTTAGAGAATGGAGATAAGATGATAAAGGAGAAAGAGATGAGGTCCCAGAAGCAGAAGGTGGAGTGTGTTGGAGCCACAAACAAAGGCATTCAGATCGTTTCTGGAAGCTGAAAAAAATGAGAAAACACCTAAGACCATAGAGGTTCAGGAGAAAAACACAGTGTTGCTTTAAACTATTAGCTTTGTGATCACTCTTTTTTTTTTTTTTTTCGGAACCAGGGATTGAACTCAGGCCCTTGTGCTTGCCAGGGAAGCACTTATTTCTATTCAGCCATCTCCCCAGCCTCCTGTGATCACTTTTTATGGCAGCTATAGAACCTAACATGCACACCAGCTCGTTGCCTGTGAGCTACTCATGTTCTGCAAAGAGAGCCATGCAACTATTGAGGGAGCTTTCATGGGGACACATGTGCTGTAGGTATGAAAATTGAAGTAGAAGAACACATTACGAGCATCGTCATCTCCAAAGCCCTGCAGAAGAAGACATGGGAGCTCACAGAGGACAGGTGCACCTGAGATGGAGCCTTTTCTTTATTCCGGTGGATGCTAGCAATTGCCGATGAATCAGGCCATCAAAAACAAGACCAAGACACAATGTCCCTCCAAAGCTGTCATGTTCATCTTGGGCTAAGCTGTGGCCTTGCAGCACATGGTACACAGCCGACATCATGCATCTCAGCAAATTTGTGTCTCTTGCTGAACTTTTGCAGAAGGGAAATCACAGTTCTGCCTGCATTTTATTAGTATTGTGACCATTTGCAAATTAATTTGGAAGGCAATATAATTTTCCTCTTGTATAGATTTCAGTTTTGATTACTGCCATGCCACTGAAGCACCAGCTTTCACAAAAGCTCTTATGATGAGAAATTAAGATACCTTTCTCTCTTGTCTAAATAAAATAAGCATATGGCAATGGGATGCATTCAAATTAAAAAAAAAATCATTTAATCCAGGCAACATAATTATATGAATGAAACCAGAGAAGGGAAACTCAATCTAGGGCTTGAATGTTGACATGAAATTTTGAAGGCTATTTTCACTCATCACTGACTTTTAATAGCTCTTTGTAGAGAATAATTTGTAGCATAAACCTTGTTAATGTGATGTTGGTTGTTTCAAAGTCATGTTAGATTCCAGGCAAGAGCCACAGTTGGAGGGTCCCAACATGGCGGTGTTTAACCACAGGCTGTCTTGACTTTTATTTTTTAAAAGTGGCTATCTGGCTTCATTTTTAAGAGGTCATGTTAGAAGAATGCATACAAGTTCACTGATGTGTGGGTACCACGTGTGAGTCTCTTCTGTGCACCCTATGTGCATGTCCCACATGTATGTTAGTGGCATGGCTGATGGACATAAGGGAATAATTCTCATTTTCAGTGCTAGACCATGCACCCGGACTATTGTTTCAACTGATAACATCACGGTCACCTATACCATGTACTCCAGGTTGGGGTTTTGCAAGAGGAACAGTACAATGCAGGGCACTTACTTGATAGAATTTTTTTAAGTCACCCAAAGTGTCAGATACAAAGAGTGCAGGAAATCTGTCCATGCATTAAGGACTAAAGCATCCAGCTGAGGGCCTAGATCTTATGGCAATGCCCTGCATGAGTCCAGCTGAAGACATAGAGGCCATGACAGCGCCCTCAATGAACCTAACTGGATGCCAAGTGCCTACAACAATGTCTCGTGCAGGCCTGTTTCAAAGATCTGTACTAAAGGTTCCAAGGTCACTGGTAGAAATTAAAAGTCTGTGCCAGTGGGATCTGTGTCAGCAGGCTGGGGAACTGTGCTGGAGCCAGGATGTGACTCAAAGTAAGAATCAGGGCTTCCCTGAAAAGTAACACAGCTATCCTTAGCAATAGTGAGGTCCTGAGCTCATCTGCAAGGAGAACAGCTGAATCTGTACCAGGTGAGCCAGGATAGCTTCTCTGGGGCACCATTGTCTCCAGGCCCAGGAAGCAATGTTCAAAGTGAGGACCAGAGATCCCCTTAAGTGAATCACAGCCATTCTTTTTTTTTTTTTTTTTTTTTTAATGAGCAGAATAGATTTATTGAGGGAAAGAAAGCTCCTGTTCAAGAGAGGGACAGGAGGGGGACCCAAGAGGGTAGTTCCCCAGGACGTTGTCTCTTCCATGGACTTTTATAGAGTAAAACCATGTGGTGAGATAGGTCTAAGGTGGTAAAGGCATGGGAACTCATTTAGGTGGGCATGAGGTAGGACAAAACTATGGTTAACCAATGAGATTACAAGCACCATTGCTCAGGTAAAATTGATTAAATCCAGTACCAAATGGGGAAGTGAGTCACGTAGCAAGTGGGCATGAATATGGGACAGGGTCTCTTCCTGTTGGGGGTTGGGCTAGTGACTCAATAGGGCTCTTTCACGGTGATTGATACAAAGCCATTCTTAGTGGCAGTAAGGTCCTGAGCTCCTCCGATGGTGACAGCTGAGTTCATCAGCAAAGCCAGCAGGACAAGCTCCTCCAGGAAAACCAACAGCTCCCTACAGTTCCCAACTGCTTCTCTTCTCCATTTCTCCTTTTTTATTTTGTTGGCAACAATCCTCAGGTGGGCCTCTCATACTCAGCACCATGCTGGTTCTGTTCAACTTGGTGTTACAAGTTGAGCAGCATCTGTCAATCCACCATGCCAGGTGAGGTGAGTGCTTTGGTGTACACCTGTCTTGATTCCCAACTGCCCATTCCCATGACTCTTCTAAGTGTTTTCTCTGGCTATTGGAGTGCTTTTCCTGCCTGCATCTGGGAGTAACCTGGGAATGCCTAGAAATTATAGCTTTCACTCAACAACTCTGGTGAGTGGTTATTATGGTTTTGTCTAGATGTTCCCCCAAAGGCTCAGGCACTTTTAGATGGGGCTTTTTCACAGGCAGATAAATGTAGAGTCTGTGATGGATTTGTAGTGCAATTCTTAGATTAAGGGTGGGTGATTGCTGAACTATTTCACTGATTGGATTGGCATTGCCCTAATCCCAGTATCCTGGCTAAAATAAAAGGGGGTAGAAAAGGACTTGTTGCCCCTGGATTTTTCTCTTGTTTTTTTGTTTCTGCCACCATGAACTGTTGTCTCTCTACCATGTGCCACCCCGCCTTGGACACAGCTAATTATGGACTGAACCCTCCACAAACTGTGAACTAAATAACACTTTCCTCCTTTAATTTTGAATGCTGGATATTTTGTCTCAGCAAGGAGAGGAAAGATAATGGTGAACAGATACAGGCAGCCTGGACATCCACATGGTCCTAGAACCACCTCTCCTGCAGTAAGGGGCTTAGCCATCTGTAGTGGTAACTGGCTTGAAACTTTTGCTATTTCTACTTTATTCTCTGTTCTACCATTTCTACCACTTCTTAATGGCTTTTTATGAATTTCCCAGGTAAATCACTTGCACCCATTTCCTCATCTTCTTGTCATTTGGTAAGACATAAAATAAAAATCTTTCTGATATCACCAGCCCATCTTCTTGCTCCTTAAAGACTTGTTGGGAGCCTGCTCAGAGATAGCAGCGAAAAGCAGGTAAGAGAGTGGCCCTTGAGGGGCAAACAGAGGTTAAGCCAGTAAACAGACACAGAAAGTACTGCGTTGCATTGTGCCTATGTGTGCTGCTGGAAATAAATAGGCTGTCAGGAAAGAACCATGGAGAATGTTTACCCAGAGCACTCACGGAGGATTCTGTTGTAATCTGGTGACCAAGAGTGGAGGCTTGAGGTTGAGAAGGAGTCAGGAATGCAGTTTAAGGGGATAGAAAGTGTCCCCAGATTTTGCATGAGGACACTGAGTGTGGATTACTGAGCACAAGGGAGTGATGGCAATTTTATATCAGAGCCAAAAATAATTCAGGCTCTAATGGATTGTATTAACAGCTTATATTTTACAAGGGGACAGAAACTCAAGTTAAGAGCCACTCAAAGAAATCAGACCATTTACAAGTGAACATAACCATCTGAAATCATTTGGCTACAATTGAGGTATAGTTGAATCCATAACTGTTAGACTAAATGATCAACATTGCTGATAAGGGCTTACTATAGGTCCTCAATAGATGGAAATTATAAGGCTGGTATAAGGTATAAAAAAAGAAATAAGTAGTGTTTGATGTGAGCTTTCTTGGGCAAAACATCTCCTCTTAATAGTTTTTGCAGTTCATGAAACCAGCGCTGTTGGCATCCCTGCGTCCCAAGATGATAAAATGCAAGATCAAGGAGTTTGGGACAGTCACCTAAAGCTAAGTGGGCTAGCAAAGTTAAGGTGAGATTTAAACCCAGGTATGGCTCCTAGACTGGTGATCGTCCAGTTATTAATCCATACTGTGGTTTTTACTTTGTTGAAAGAAATATTGCCTGAAAGCATCGAAGCATAGTGAATGTTTCATATGAAACTTCACCTGAGATCTTTTGACTCAGTGAATACAATGAGAATTGGTTTGTTAACTTAATTGCTATTTAACTCAGAGGTTCTCTGTTCAATAATGTATTAGCGCATTTTGATTATTCCAGCTTGTAAAGCTTGAAGTCAAGCCTTTTCTCTGCTTCTATTGTCACTCTCAAGGGCTCAACATTTGGGTGTATATGACTGGATTAACTACCCTGTTAACACTGTGGTTTACTGTGCTTGGTATATTTCTAGGCAAAAACCAAAAACAAACTGGAGGACTATACATGTAATTTACTACCCTTGAACATTTTAAATGAAGGCTAACCATAGCCGACTTGTATCTCTATGACTTAATTAGAGAAAAGCTTTGACCATTGACCATAGATTGTTAAAGTGGTTCAATAATATCTTTATAACCCTTATCATTTGACAGCAGAGTGAGAAGGAAGACGTGGGAATATAATCAGAGGAATATTTTTATTAAGCTCTACCCCACCCTCACTCTGCCAACTATTGATGGGCAATTTGGTACTTTCTTAGTGAGTTTAGGTAAAGGCATGGTTGTGGACTCTCAAGAAAAGTCTTGTGTAGGAGCTGGGGTGCTATATAGGATGTGTGGGCCATTGAATTCTGGGGTCCTCAATAGATGGATTGATATTTAGAATCATTTTGTATTTCATATTAGTAATGCAAACTTCAGAATCAGGGTAAAATATACTCAGCTGATTTTAATAGTTTGAGGGCATTGCCACTTAACTCATCAATTTAGAAATAATTATTGAGTACTTACTAGGTGAAAGGGAGGATGTGGTTTTGCAGATACAGAAAGTCCCTTTGTCTACGAAGCACTGGTTCAGTGGGAGGTCCAAGCAAACAAGCAAATCCCTAAGTGCTAGGCATTCACAGATGTCATGAGAGAGCTAAGGCACAGTAGAGGGGTAGAGGCCGGGGTGGGGAGGGATGACAGCTGGCCAAAGTCTCAGTGTTTAGGCTGAGCATGCAAAGGTGTCGAAGAGCTTTTTACAAAGGAGACTACTTCTTAAGTTAAGAAGTCCTGTGATGGCTCAAGTTGTCAATGGAATTGGCTTGAGAGATGGCTAAGGGATTAGTAAACTTGTTTTGCATTGTGACCATGTGGGTCATGGGAGAATGGCCTCTGAATATATTTGACTCCAGGCTCCTTCTTTCCTGGCTTTCTGCTTCCTGGTTTCTGTGAAGTGGCCAGCTTTTGCCTTCCATTTGCTTTTGATGTTTCTGAAACGGAGCCAGATGGCCACGGACTGAAACCCCTGAAACTAGAAGCTAAAATAAACATTTTTGTTGTTGTTGTTGCATTGTATATATCAAGTATTTGGGCACTGCAGCAAAAACTGCCTAATCCAAATCCCAAGAAAGGAATAATCTTAGTGTCCATAAAGAACAGAAATAAAGACACATGTCGAACCAGGGAACAAATAGGAGAGGGCAGAAGGAGCTGTTGGTTGGGTGAGGAATGTGAGGATTTCATACCAAATCACATGGAAGGTTCTGGTTTTGAGGGCTGATATGATTTGATTTTAATTTTGAAGAGCTCATTCTGGCTCTTTGTGGGAGCAAGGACAGAACTGTACACCAGCCAACAGATGATGGCAGCTGTCAAGAGGGAGAGCTCTAGTGGCTGGCACAAGTGCATGGGGGTACAGAGAAATCAGTGCATGGCTGTTAGAGCAGCCATGGGGAAGTGCTGATGAGTCAGGCGCTAGCAGGAAGAAGAGGGATCTGGGGCCTCGGCAATGGACCAGAAGGACAAAGTGGGTGTGGGTGACGTTTCCTGGGATAAAGATCACTGAGGGAGAGGCTGCTTCAAAGTGCACATCAGGCCTTATGTTGATCTTTGGGGGCTCCACAGTTATGTGGAAGTTCTGAGTGTCTCTCTAGATTAGTTGGCATTCTGCTCTATGAGTTTTAAATATCAAAAATTAAAATTCACTCTGGAGAAAAGAACTACAGCATAATAATGTGCGAATTTTCTGTTTTGGAATAATCATATTTTTCTTTAAGTTGTCATTCATAGTTAAAAGAAATTCTACAGTTTTCTTTTAAATACCATAAACTTTTGCTAAACACTTCAGCTTTGAGATAGGGAAAGAAGAGATGGAGGGCATAGAAAGAGAGGGACAGACAGACAGATGGATAGAGAGAATATTGTGTTTTATATTTTTATCTCCCAGGTTCTCTGTACTCCCATTAGCTTTGCAAGGGATACAGAAAGCCTTTGAATTCAGTACTTGTACCATAATAATTGAGTTTGGCTTATATAATAGAAGATCTTCTCCAGTGGTTTAACCATATATGTTTTTATTCTGAAAAAGAAACTAAAATTAGGCAGTCTAAACTGATAGGGTAACTTTCTGAAGTCTTTAAAGACTATCATATGACTGTGCTGTTTTCAGTAAGCTTCTTCATTGTCCATGATAGCTGTTCAAGCTCTGGCTATCAGATATGCATTCCAAGACACAGGAAGTATAAAGGGATACTTTTTCTTTTTAAGGTTTGTCTTGGTTAAACTTAATTGTCATCCAAACTAACTTAAGAGGCACCTAGGGGCTTAGTGAGGCACACTCTGAGTATGTCTGGCTGGGTCAGGAATGGGTGACCTGTGTGCTATATCCAGTCCTTCACTCCTTCCTCTCAGATGCTGTCTCCTGCCTTGCCCCACACCTGCCACGCAGAAAGAAGCTCTTCTGTGCCCTACCTTTCTACCGTATTACTTTTGCTTAGAGTAAGGTGATCACCAAATGAAACCTCTGAGACTGTTATCTAAAATGAACCTCTCCTTTAAGTTGTGCATGTGGAGTATTTGGCCCAGTGATGAAAAGCTAACACAAAGACCATTTTGGGGAGTCATCTCATTGTCATATGACTATACCTAGCTGCAAGGGAGGCTAGAAAATGGCCTGGTAGAGTAATGCTTGCTAAGAAAGAGAGAGAGACAATGTAATTAACAAGCATTTGAGAGCATTTCTCCATCCTGGCATCCCCGCTTCTCTTTCCCAAGACTATGTGTCCTCTAACACAAGGCTGAGGCTGAGACTTCACTGCTGTTATTTATTCTCTTACTCTTTCTCTCCTGTGGCCTGCTCTTCTAATACGTTTTTCTTGAATACTTCCAGAGCTGTTTGTTTCCCAGTTTTAGTGCAGGCACCAGTCTGTGAGTTCTTCAGAGACTGTGGGGAAGAAAAGAAAGGGTACCTCAAACACTAGATTTTCATCCCCCAGTGAGATCTCTGCCAGCTTCCAAGACTCAGCATGTTTTGTGTAGGCAGGATGGAGAGAGAACTGTCCAAATTTTACACCTGATTCACAATAAAATAGGCACAGGGGCTTCTAGAGTGCTTATTTACTCAAAAGGCTGAGGCTGAAGAAATCCATCTACTACATAGGGGCGAAGGATTTACTCATTTAGAAGAAGCTGATGATGCTGGGAAAAATATTTTAGTTTTCAGTATCCATTTTTACTATAAGCCAGTGGAATATCTCTGCCTGTGCCCTCAGATTCTCAGAGAAGAACTTGCAGGACTTGTATGCTGCCAGTCCAATCTGCATTTTAAAAATAAGATAAAATCTGAACATCAAGACCTCAGAGCTCTTTGATCATCAGGGACCTGCAGCTTTCTGGGGGCTCTGCAGTGAGGACTCCTCTCTCTCTAAGGAGCCCTCCTCCTTCCTCTGCTGCCCAATTCCTGTCTGCTCGGTCACATGAGTGGAGACCTGGACCTCACTGTTAGTTAGTGGTGCAGGTTCTGTTTGGGGGTCATATGTCATCATAAAGGTGGAGAGTGTGGCTCACTCTCAAACAGGTGCCAGTTAGCTCCATCTTGTACAAGCCATTTCCTGTGGCCCAATATTTGTGTACCCTTAAATTTCTATGTTGAAACCCTCCCCACTCCCTCCCCCATGCAAGGCTACCTAATAGGAGGTAGCCTTTGGGGAGGTGATTAGCTTCTGTTTTCACCAACAAGACTGGTGTCCTTATTAAAAACAAAAAGCTCAGGGAATCTCCCTTGCCCTTTCGACAGAGACAGTACACAGAAATAAGCCAATTCTCTATGAATCAGAAAGTGAACCTCACCAGTTAGAAAATCTGCAGGCACCTTGAGTTTTGGATTCTCAGCTCGCAAGAGAGAAATTTCTGTTGGTTGTGTTTCCTAGTTTAAGGCATTTTTTCCAACAGGGCAAATGTGCTAAGACTTCTGCCCATATCTCTGAGTCCCAGGGCCTCTTCCCTGTTGATCACTTGGAGCTCAATGTCTTTCCAAGTGGGGTATGTGGGAGGGAAGTGCTGTGCTCCACTAGGCCATGGTTGTGGTGCTGAGACGGGTGTTACAGCTTATTTTCAGATGTTCTCCTATTGCTTTGTCTCTGTTCTTCTCTCATTGCTGGGATAAGTACCTGGCACCCAAAATGAAGGAAAGAAAGGTTTATTTAGTTCACAGTCAGTGGAATTTTCAGTCCATACTCAGCTGGCTTCAAGGCAGGGTGGGACATGGCAGAGAGCAGATGATCATGGTGGCGGCAAAAAGCAAATGAGCAGAGCAAAGGAGAAGTAGCAGCTCAGGCAGCAGCTAGCCTCTCTCCCCTCCTTACATAATGAGCCTCATAGAGGCATAGGTGGGGTTTTTCCAGAGGTGGCTGGATTTAGTGTGTGATGCTGGAATCAATTCTTGGTACAATGTTAGGCTCAAGGGAATTAGGATTGAAGGTGTGAGTGTTATCTACCCTGAGTAGCATGAGTAAGATGTAAGCGACAGAAAGGGCTATGGTCCTCCTTTGTTGTGTTGCTACCTGCTTCTCACTATGGACTGATTCTCCTCTGGTATGCCCATCTGCTGTGCCACGTCACCTTGGAGCCAGCCAATTATGGACTGAAATGTTTATGAACTGTGAGCTAAATAAATCTTTCCTCCCTTCACTTTGGGTGTTGATATTTTGTCTCAGTAACAAAATGTAACTAAGACAACAAGGTTCACAGCAGGTGTCACAGAGCAGCTCCCCTACAAGGGGTGCTTCCTTGTTTACCTCTTGGGCTGCATGGTGGTCTGATGATGGAGCTCCTGTACCCACCTTCTCCTGCTGAGGAAAGGAAGGCTCAGTAGAGCAGCAGTTGATTCCTCTTCCCCATCACAGAAGCAGAGGCACTCAGAACTGTGCTGCTAATACACAGGACTCCTTTTCCCAAAGTAGGCCACAACATGGGCATCCAAGACAAATTTAAATTTGAAACTGTTGCAGAACTGAGGACGGATTTGATTGTATTTGGGCTGCAAAAATGCCAGTTCCGTGTGGTAAAATCCTTTTCAGATCATCTTACTCCAACTGGAGCTGGGCTAAAGTGGTTATTGCAAGGCATTTCTATGCTTGTGTCTCACTCAAATGGACATAGTGCCCCATCTGAAACATATGGGCATCACCAATAGATGTGACCATTCATTACCCTGCACAGTATCTACTTTCCTGGCTCTTTTTGCACCCAAAATGAGGCACTCTATTGTAAGGGGCAGGAAAAGTGTGGCCTAAATGGGCTTTTGTGTAATTCTGAAGTTGCAGAGAAAGTAATAAACACCTTCTGTCTTGGTGACTTTCTTTTTGTTGCTGGGACAAAATGCCCATCACCCAAAATTAAGGAAGGAAAGGTTTATTTAGCTTACAGTGTGTGGAGGTCTCAGTCCATAATCTGGTGGATCCAAGGCAGGTGGTACATGGTCGAGGGCAGCAGTTCATGGTGGCAGAAAACAGCAAAACAGCAAGAGCAAAGAGGGAGGAGCAGTGGCAGCAGCAGTGTCTCTCCCATCTTTATACTGATCTCAGGCTCTCTGCCCCAATGTGGGTGTAGCACTCACACCCATAATCCCAGCATTGGATCATGAATTAATCAAACTCTGGAAGCCTGTGCCCCATGACTGCATGGGTCTTTGGGGGAACAACTAGACACAGACCATAACACCTTCCCAGCATGTCTAAAGCTCTGCATTAGATCGTCAGCACCACAGAAACAAATAAGCCATTGTTGATACATTCAACCCCAAAGGCATTTATGCCCCAATGAATTTTTCGTAGCAAGATTCACAGTATCTTGAAATCTGATTACTCCCTGTGTTTCACCTCCTTCTGTGAGTGAGGGTGCTGGCCACAGTATTGGAGCACGGGAAGCTGGAGCTCAGGTAGGGGCATGCTTGAAAGAACAGGAACTCTCAAACAGTGAAGCAAAAGGTAACCAAAATATCCTGGGATTATATTAATGATGGTGAAATAGGTCTGAGTTCTGATTACTCCCTGTTTCTTCATCACACTTTTATGGGCTTTCTAATTTCCTGCATGTTCTATTACTTTATACAAAAAAAAGTCAAATACCAAATATCAATGACCACAGCCACTGTGCATGACCAGTGAAGGCTAGAAGGCTGAGTGGGGCAATCACAGAATATTGGCATTGGGGGGCCTTGAGATTATCTGACTATCTCCTGAAAGCTATGCATCTGCTTCCACAGAAATGTACAGTTATACATTATTTTGCCTATAGATTTATAGAGGGGAGGTAAAGTATATCCTGTAGCTCAAATCTGGTCTCTGGCCATGTTTTTGTAAATAAAGTTTTATTGGTACACACCAACAACCACTGCATCACACACTGTCTATGACTACTTTCTGGCATTGGGTGGAGGGGAGTAGTTGTGACAGAAACAGTACAGAATTCTAAGCCTCAACCCTTGGCTTTCTGGCCCTTTAGAGAAATTTATCAGTTTTTGGCTGGAGAGCACCAACAACCCACAGTTCTGAGATCCAGGTTACTGTTGGTATGGAGATTAGAAAGTTGGGATGGCAGGAAAGTGGTGAGCCTCTGTGGGTGAGGGTGCTGGCCACAGTGTGGGTGTGTGGGATGCTGGAGCCCAGGTAGGGGTAGACCTGGCAGAAAGTTCAGGAGAGAGATCCTTGAGGGTACACCTGGGCAGAGGTAGGAGGACTCGTGCCTCTCCAGTCCTGCTGTCCTATACTCGGCTCCTCAGTAGGATTCTGCTCCCTGTAGAATGCAAAGGAGCAGCTCCAGCAGCTAAAGTCTGCATTTGACTACATGTGGCCAGCCTCCATGCAGACTCCATCAAATCAGCCCCTCCACGACTCCTTGTTGGCAGCACGCTGAGCCCTACACAGGGGAATTGCCCTGCACACATCTGCTTTGTTCAGTGCTTGCTGGCTTTCAAAATATCTAAAGCAAAAAGTGAAAGAAAACAAGACTAAGCCTCAGAGAGCAAGCATTCAGTACAACCACTGCCTTTGAAAAGTGAGGGCTTTATAGTTCTGCACAGGGACAAAATTAGGATGCAACGAGATCCAGCTACTCAGATTCTGGGACTGGGCCCCCCCCATCTTTGCCTACAGTGCTAAGAGCTGACCAGAAATGAAGGGAACAGTGGCACATACTCTCTAATCTGTGCCCCCAGGCAGTGGCCTCCTGCCCTGCCCAATCATGTCCTCCTGCCCTGCAGTGATCATGTCCGCAGATGGGAAAGAATGGTCATCTCCACTTTCGCCTTCATCTTGGTCCACCCCTTGGGAGAGCTGATGCTGCGACTGGCTGTACAGGGCCATGCCCTGTAGGAGCAGATTCAGCCCGAGTCACGGAAGCACAGTGGATAAGAATGTTCAGGAGGATGACAGGAGGTAGAGGAACCATGAGATCATGGCAGACAGGACTCCAGAGACAAATCTAGGGTGAGCATGTGTGAGCAGCGAGGACTGAACATGCACCCTGCATGGACAGATGGGCACAGTAGCTGGTGCCCTGCCCCTCAAATTCCACTCATTAACTCTACCCTGCTCTGAAGCTCCAGATGCAGCCTGAGAATCATGTTCCACGTGGTTGATCTGTGCAGCCAAAGCCACTGGGCGAGCTGGTTTAGAAGATGAGCATTTTCTATCCTCACCCCAGAGCTATCACTGCATAGCCAGCCTGGAGATCTCCCGAGCAGCTTTGTGGTAGCTGCTGAGGAGGGCTGGGGAGCAAGGTGAGGAACGGCGGATTTAACAGGTGTGTCGGGGATTGAGGCGAGATGCCAATGGAAATGAGTACTAAGGTCCAGCTGGGCAAGGTGAGCACAGGTAGAGAAGCAGTGCTGATGTGCAGAGCATGCTGACTAGATGTCTAGAAAGTGTCAGATTCAAGGGCACTGAGGCTGGCAGCCCCAGGTGTTGGGCAGGAAGGGAGGGACAGGCTTGTTGATGAAGCAGCAGTGAAGACTGGAATCCTTTCTCATTGCTGGCAAGAGCATAAAATGGTGTGGAAAATAGATTGAGGTTTCTTCCAAAGAGACTGTACCTGTAGCATTACCATGTGGCTCTGCAAACCCCTACCTATGGACAGATAAAGAATAAAAACAGGAGCTCAAACACATCCATGTCCATAGCAGCACTATGCTCTTTGATCTAAAGGCAGAAACAACCCGCATGAACATTTGCAGGTTAAAGAGTGTGGAGGTTGTGGTTTATCCATGCAAGGGTGCATAAATTAAGCCATTAAAAGTAGTAAAGGACTGGAACAATGTTTAACACAAGTGAATCACAAAACACAATGTCCAGTGAGAGAAGTCAGTCACCAGGCATTGTGCAGTTCTACTTTTATGAACTATATGAACTGGGATAAGCACATCCAGAGATGCAGAGATGAGATTGATGGCTGATGGGGAAAGACTGCTGAACAGGTAAGGTGTTTCTCTCTGGAATGATGGAGATGTTTTAGAACTAGGTGGGGGTAGAGGTTATATAATATTGTGGACAAATAACCACGGAGTCATTCACTTTCAAGTGGGTGATTTTGTGCTATATGAATTTCACCTGCATATATTATCCCAAAGAAGAATAAGAAAGAGGAAGAGAAAGCGAAGGGCATGGCATCTCTCAGCCTCCACTTCCTGTGGCATTCTAAGCACCTCTTTTCATCCAGCCATGCACATTGGCTCCTGTACATGCCTTGCTATTTTAATTCCTTCCTTTTCCACTGTGTCCTGCCACTGTACGCCACTGGCACACTCCTGGTGGCAAAGCTCTTGAATCCATCCCTTTTCTCTGCTGACTCCCTGCTACCCCTTCCCTCTGGGTCCATGACTGAGTTAGTTACCTTCCCTATCACTACTGCACAGTATCTGACACCCACAGCTCCAAGGAAGGAAAGCTAATCTTGGCCTTTCTTCAGTAAATTCAGTCCATAGTCACATGGCTCCCAGGAGGGCAGCATGGCAGAGTGGCCTGGTAGAGGAGAAACAGCTCTGAGCATGGTGGCCAGGAAGCAGAGAGAGTATGGAGGACAAAGGGAGACAGACCCTTCGGCCACCCCAGTGACCCAGCTCCTCCAAGCAAGCTTTACCTCCCACTGTCACATTCATCAATGAATTAATTAGTGAGTATCACTCTCCCATGACTCAATCAGGGCCCCAAAGCCCCTCCTATGTGCACTTGAGGCTTTGTGTGTGCATATCTAGACATAACCCACAACAGTCACAAACCCAGACTTGGAAATACCTGTACTCCTTGCCCCCAGTTCCTCATCTCCAGCCTGTACTCCTCCCACTCCCCTGAAAAAATCTCCCTGAGACACTCATGGGCTGTACCAGGCTGCTTTGCCTCAGGTCACTGCTGGATGCCACTCCCTCTGAGAGTGCCACTCCCTCCATCATTCCAGCTCACATGGGTGGCATGAGCAGTTAAAGAGGACTGTGAACTTAGAGTTGGTGCCCCAGAGCTTATTGACAGCACAGTCTTGCATTGGCTAATTCCTAGGTACATTAATAAACACAGGTGTGGGTTTGTTTTCCTTGTATTTAGCTTACCCTTTAGCTGCATGTGGTATCCCAGCACCCAGTCAGAATTAAATGACAAGACTTGTGCCTGCCAGACTTATGGGGCATTTGGCCTGGAAGATCCGCCCACCCTGGCAGTATGTGGTGCCAGGGATCGAGCTGCAGTCCTTGCACTTGCCTAAGCTTGTCTAAGCAGGCTCTTTAGACAGCTGAGCCATCTTGCCCATCCTCACCAGAGTCATCTTAAGGAGGTGAAAATGCCATTAACCCTAAGGCTCTTGTAATGCTGATGCATCCTTTGTCGTCATCCCTACTGTGACCTCTGCCATCATTGCTATGGTACGTCATCACCACAGGACTTTCTGAAATCCTCATCAGTGGGGCCCAGGGTTTTGACCTGCTGATTCTGGTGTGTGCGTGCCTGTGTGTGCAATACTAGTTTTACCACCTGCTTGTCCCTGATGCATGTTGGCCTCCATGCCATCATCTGGGCTGTGCCTTCCACCCAGAGCTCCCTTCTTTTTCCTCCCTTGAGCTGCCTGTATCTCCAGGTCATACTATCTCCCTCAATCCAGATTATACTCCTTGGTTTAAGAGGACAGTGGATCATTTTTCCAAAGATTTCTCAGACTCAAGCTGCAGCTATAAAACCCAATATTACCTTGAGAGGGGTGGAGACCCCAGATCTTATTTCCTTGGTTGCTGAGCTGCCAACCAAAATTCACAATGAAACACGTAGCTGTGCGTCTCACAGTTGGCACAGGAAACTATAATCAGGGTTTGCTAACTTTTAATCATGTGAATATTTGCATTTGCATGTTCCAAGAAGCCCTAAGTCCCTGGGCATAATGCCAGGCTAAGGTGGGCATTCCTTACTTTTGGGGGGCATTCCTGTCTGACTTTTGGGTAGCTGATTCAGGCTCTTGACTCTCTCCCTTGGGGCAGACCTTCTTCTTCCCCTCTGTCACAGATCTGATGGCTGTTGAACATTGTCACTTTGCCCTTTGATAGCTCATGTTGGGTCCTGGAGGCCTGATGAAGAATAAAGTCCCTGAGGAGGCAGGAGCCTGACAGTTAAGTTTTTTTGTGATCATGTGACAAGAAACAACTTTTTGAATAGCCAAGCAAAAGTGAACTTCTTCCTCTATTCATTCTCTCCCTACCTCCCTGCCTCCCACCCACCTTCTTAACTATATCCAGCTTTAGCTGTGGTTGGAAGGGTACCTATAATTCTCTGTCTTGGTTGGGTTGCTACAAGCAGTGTTTGGTTTGTTCTTTCCTTGAACAAATATTCATTTAGAATCCATCCTGTGCCAGGGACTGTGCTAGGTATTAGAGGACAAAGCGAAGCCTGTGAATGTGGCCATTGCCCTCCTGAAGTTCACCACGTGGTAGGGATGGATTGGGAAGCAGACATTTCCCTGGAAAGCAGTGGGCTGGAGAGGCTTCTAGGAGATGAAGAATAAGAGGCCAGGTGAGCATGTCACAGAGCACTGGAGCAGCATGTGCAAAAGACCAGAGGGAAGAGAAAGCACAGCATATTAAAGGAAGTCACATGGCTGCCACGGATGGGACATCTATTGGGATAAAGGGATAAGGACCTAGGATAAAAGTGAGAAATAGGGCCTGAGATATAAAATACTTTCCTATCTCTAGGACACCTTGAGGGTGTCCCTTCTGAGCTGGGTTACTGGTAGGGTTCACTCCTGTGAGTGCCAGCTCC
Source organism: Ctenomys sociabilis (assembly GCA_004027165.1). Lineage (NCBI taxonomy): Eukaryota > Metazoa > Chordata > Mammalia > Rodentia > Ctenomyidae > Ctenomys > Ctenomys sociabilis. The sequence goes on along the minus strand of PVKA01007424.1, from coordinate 59,789 downwards.
CTCAGTACTTAGGAGGAAGTCATCCACTGTTACTCTGAATACTGGTGTCCTTGCCCACAAAGAGACACAGCTGGCCTGGCCATGAAGGAAGATGGTGGCTTGGAGGTGCAGTGCTGGGCAGACAGAGCTCCCTGTGGAGATGCTGTTGCTTGGGTTTCCCCAGGCCTCAGGCAGCAGACACCAAGCCTGAAGATCTGGTCAATGAGCAGGTGGGAGGAGAGTGGAGCTGCTCTAAACTACTGGGGTCAAACCTGCCACTGTGTTCAGACTTCCTTGGTGGGGTGCAGTTGGTGACACTTGGCACCTGAGAGGTAGTCCGCTGTCTGCACACCTATCCATCTGCACCAGGTTTGCTTCCTTTCTCTGTGCAGAGGTTCTAAGTACTAGGGAGAGCTAGCAGGGCAAGCCAGAAAGACGCCACCTTCAGCTTCTGGCCTTCCGCCTACCCAGAAGGAGAGAAATTAATTCAGAAATCCACCACGGTCAGAGGTTCTGGAAGGCACGAGTAGAGTGCTGACAAGGTCACTGTATTGTAGAAGTTCATGGCATGAATCTCAGAGCGGCTGATTTCTAGAAGAGGAAGTTCCCAGATTCTTCTGGGCTTTAGTTCTCTCATCTGCAATAGGTGAGGAGCTAAGCTGAACTATGTCAGCTTTGGTGCCTCAGAATTAGCCCAGGAGGTCTAAAAGCTTCCAGTGCGCAGGTTGCATGAACATGGACCTAACTGGAATCTCTGAGTTTAGAGTCCTAGCACTGGATCTCCTCACCTACTCCCTGGTGATTCTGGTCTACAGCTAGGTTTAGCACTCCACCTCAGAGCCCATTGCCTATGCTTTACCCAGAGCCTGGTTATAATGTGGATTTTGACTACCACCCCTGGGGTAGGGCTGAGATCTGCATCTCCATCAAGGTCTTGGGCAGTGGTTTTAATGGAGATTGTGGGCCTGGAAGACCTTTGCTGATGTCTGTAGCTGTTTTTGTTTGTCATGCTAGGAGTAGGGTGCTGCTTACATCTAGTGGGTGGAGGCCAGGGGTCCTGTGGTGCCTAGAGCAGCCACCATTACCAGGAATTTTCTGTCCCCAAATGTCAACAATGCGGAGGCTGAGAAATTCTTTTCCAGGGTGAGGCCACGGAACACACTCTGAGAGGCAGTGGCAGCCCCTTTTCTGGCTTAGCTTCTGTCCTTGGACAAAGTGATCTGAGGGAGACAGAGATTGCCACACACAGTGAGCTGATGAAATTAACAAAGCAGCAGCTCACAATCATGGATGTTAAAGTGGCCTTTGGGCGTGGATAAGGAAGGGCGCTCAGGAAGCCAAGCAAGAACCCCCGCATTGCCACCGGGTTAGCCCAGCACAGACAAAAGCACTGAAGAAGGCGAACGCATGAATTATTAACTAGCCTGGGTGTGAAAAGTGTCGCGCAAGCCTTTTTAACACAGTTTGCGATCAGGAGGAGGAAAAATGGGAAGGGACTTAATTGTCTCATTGACTTTTGCTGAGGAAACCCAGAGTCATCAAATACACACTCGGGGAGCAGGGGGAGAACTCACGTGTGGCACTTTTCTCTTTTGCTTTTAAAAATTTTTAAAGGATTCACATATGACTTATGGCTCTAATAAGCCTCCTGGTGAAGGGGTGAGATCTGGACAGAGGGTTCACCCTGATCTGCTCTCCCTAGATTCCTTCCAGCCTGTGTCCCTGTCCTGCTTTAAAACCCTCCTGCGTTTTCAGTGAGGAGGACCAGTGGCTTTCCTGTGTTTTCTCCACATGGAGGTTAGATTTTCCAAAGCAAACATTAGATGGGGACAGCTCGGGGAAACTTCCAGTGACCTCTTGTGCTTATCACTGCCTCTTCCTCCTCTCACCTCTGCTCTGCTGCCCCCCTCTCCTGCCCCAGGACTGCTCACGTCTGCCTCACTTACATAGGACACCCCAGTGCTCCTCCCCACAGCACCTTTACAGCTTCTTTCTGCCCCATTCACAGTGCTTACACAGGAGAGTGCCTTCAATGGCCCCTCATTTTTAAGACCCTCCAGGATGACCTTCCTGCCTTTGGCCAATAATAAAGAGGTGCTTTCTCCTCCACAGACACTACTGCTCTTTTCACAAAGGCTGGAAGCGAAATCAGGACTGCCTGGTCCTCTGAGGGGCCTGGTTACCATTTGCCTTTTCTCTCGTGGAAGGATAGAGGACCACACCCTCTGTGGGCGGCTGGCAGTGGGACAATGCATTTGAGTCTCTTCCCCTCTTGCTCTGCAGCCCTCACAAAATAATGAGGTAAGATAGCAGGTACTGTCATGGACTGGGGTTTGAGAGGTGCTGCCACGCGGGGCTGCTGTGCCACAGTGATCAGCACGCACAGTGGGACACGTTTTGTGATATAGTTGAAGCATGACCAAAATATACAGTGGATGTTTCTTTCTTTTTTATGTGGTCATGTTTTATTTTCCAAATAATACTTACTAAAAATATTTACACATCTACTTTTAAATACACAGTTTAGCACTTTTATTTGTATGGCTTGAAAAGTTATAGGATACATTCTTTACATTAAGGATTGGGGAAAAGGGCTCAAAACAAAGCCTGATATATTATCTACATGTCTTTTTCTGTACTTTATTTTAAATACATTAATTTTTAAATGATGCTCATTTAAAAAAAATCTGGTGATAAATCATTAGTGCAACTTTTCTTCAAGTAAAGTTTACCACAGAAATAAATGAATTTTCCCAACTGAAGATGGTCCTTCACATGCCATTAAATAAAAATTCTCAACCTGCCGGGCGTGGTGGCACATGCCTGTAATCCCAGCACTTGGGAGGCTGAGGCAGGAGGATTGTTGTGAGTTCAAGACCAGCTTGAGCTACAAAGTGAGCTGAAGGACAGCCTGAACTGCATAGTGAGACCCTGTCTCAAAAAGACATTAAAAAAAAATTCTCAACCTAACTTAAATGGAAAAGAACTGGTGGTTATCATTATAAGCAAAAATATGAAGTACTTATAGCATCACTTATGCTGCTCCTTCCAACACAAACCTAGGAAGAGCCAGAGACGCTTTATAGAAGTTTGTTGCTTTTGGAAAGGCACATGGGTGTGATTTAAAAAAAAAAAAAAAAACATTGTCCCACTACTATTCTGCCTCTGTGCAGAGACTGCATCTGTGACTAACCAGAGTAGACAAGCACGTTGTTCAAGCCAGAGCCAAGACTTAACTGCACAGTAACAATGTACTTTTCTTCATGCAGCCTTCAATTTCCTCAGGCATTAGAATATAAAAGGCTGTACTCAAATGTTTTTATGACATGGAAAAGAATTAAAGGAAGGACATCACCTGGGGGAAAGGGAGAACCCTTACCACAATGAAAATAGACACATGCATGCCCAACAATAGAAGAATATATTCCATTTGAATTTCAGAAATATACTTCTCAAAACTTCATTTATGAGAAAGTCCCCTCCTCTGTGGCATTACTGGGGGAAGGAGGGTCATCAGTTTGTTTCCAAATAGTTCAGCATAACAGGATATAGTTTGACTTTGGGCATGTGTCTGTCGGCTTAAGGACAGTCACACTGCCCCTCCTCAGTTCAAAACTCAACATGTAACTTCAAAAATGTATTCATCTGTTATTTCATTCTAAGAGTGGCATACCTATTCTATCCTCACTGGCTGTCTTTTCAGCATGGGAATCCACTATCAGTTTGGTCTTTTAAGCCTCAGCACCTTTGTGATCTTTCCCAGCAGCCTCAGGAACATCTACTTGGCTAGATTCTCTTTCCTTTTGGTGCAGGATTCCAGGGGCCACATGATCCAAATCTGCTTCTAGAAGTTCTGTTTGTACTTCCACTGGCATCTGATTTACCCATTCAACATGCAACTCCTCCATATGTTCTTCAGTGCCTTCTTCAGTCTGAATTCCACCCACTTCTAGATAGCTCTGGACCATCTCTGGAAGCTCGCTCATGTATGAATCAAGTACTTGGCCATCCTGAAGCAGATCTGGATGGACTTGTTCCATAGTTACTTATGCAGAGTCCACCTGTATCTGAAGCAGAGGTAACATATACAACTTCCCGACCTGTTCTATAATAGTCATGGAAGTCACAGGCTCAGTTTGCACACAGGTTTCTACTGAAAGGACTTCTTCAGTTACTAGATGTTCTGCAACGTTGTGAGATTCATTCAAATGCCTCCTGAATCCACTTCCTTGCACAAACCACAAGTCAAGCAGAGTGCAATGGCTGGGTTCATCCCCAGTGTGTATTACCAAGTGATCTTTGAATTGGTCCCAACTATTAAACACACTGCTACAGACCCAACATTTGTAGAGCTTCTTCCTTCCTTTCTTTGCTCCCACTCCAGTGTGACATGCCATAAGGTGACATTTCAAAGTACTATTTCTAGCAAATTGTTCATGACAATTTGGACATTGATAAGGTTTTTCACCTGTATGTTTTCAAAGATGCTCTTTAAAATGTCAAAGGTGATCAAATGGTTTGTCTCGTACTGACATACGTGAATTTTTTTCCCTAGTTCTTTGCCTTTTACTGATCCCACGTTGTTCAAGGTGGTAACAACTTAGGTGTTGATTCCATGCACTCTCTGGAGTCAAGCGGGGCCGGCCTGGGAGGGTGAAGGGCTGGCGGCCTAGCTACCCTCCCTCGACTACTGGGGCCCTGCGGAGCGCAAAGCCCTTGGAGTGCGCAGCCTCACCCTCTGGGCTCCTTTTATCACATATCTCACACTTGAAGTTCTCAGTGGTGTGTGTTCCTATTTGCTTATGGGGTCAGATGCACAGCCATCTTCATCAATAATCTGCCTTTTTTTGTTTTATCACGTTGGCAGTATTTGCTGTAATATCTGCCAACAAGGTCAGAGCAGAATCATCAGAGGAACCTGTGCTCTGGCTGCTTGGCAGAAGCTATTTCCTCTAATGTTTCAATGCCTTCATCTTCCACTTCAATTGTACCTTCAGCAATCTCCACCTCAATTTCTACAGGTTCTGATTCTGCACAAGGCAATGACTCAGTGATAACATTTGAAGTTTCTGCAATTTTTTTTTCACCATTTTTTCCTATTGTATTTTCCTCTAAAAGGGTGGAGTTTTCTTTATATTTGACTTCGAGGGCTTTGGTATCTTCTAGCATTTGTAGAAAATCTGCAGCTTTCCATGCATAACTGGCTTCTACTTGTATCATTAATTTTGCTGTATATGTGAACTCAGTTAAATGACGAAAGCCCATTTTACTAACACCTGGGCAAACAATCTTTTGGAATTTGTTACCTGCTTCTATCTGCACTAAAAGGTCCTGAGTAAACTCTAGAAAGAATTTGTAAAAGAACTTACACAGGCAGCCAGAACAGCTTTGTGGGCCTTAAAATGGTGCCTGTCCACAATCAGGGTGATGTCGGTAAAGCAGTCCTGCTCTTGCTGCTCATTCAATCGGTCCAGGATCATTCTGTGGTGCTCAGGGAACTCCCGAAGGCATTCCACTTTCTCTTCAGCCTCCAAGACCATCAGTTTTCTTCCTGGAACTGGGAGCAGCCCAGGACTATGCATCACTTACGTCGATGTACTGCGTCACCACGTTGGGCTCCAGAAGATGCAGATACCCTCTACGCGCTAACCAATGATGAGCCACAGCCCTCTTTGGTAGGGCCGGGGCCATCTGAGACATATGTGGAGCTCCCAGAGGGCAAAGCTTTGCGCTTCAAGGGCTTTGTGTTCCACAGGGCTTTGTGCTCCGCAGGGCCTCAGTAAAGTCGAGGGAGGGTAGCTAGACCACCGGCCCTTCACCCTTCCAGGCCTCCACACCTTGACTCCAAATGTGAGTACTTCATACCCGAATTCCAAATACCTAGTGGATGTTTCAATTCAAACAATTTATGATAGTAAAAGACACATAATCACTAATCCCTCTGAAAATACTTCCCATCGCTCCAAACACTTTTCTGTTTGCTCTTGTCACTTTCAGAAGCAGTTCTGGAAGTCTTCTTACCTGAGAGTCTTTACAGAGTGTGATGAAAACAAATATGGAAAATGCTTCTGCCAAGCACTATCCAACAGGCAGGCTCGGAAAGACGTCACAGAGTGTCCCGACCTACCTTATTCACTGAACCTGGTGTCGTGTGACCTCTAGCTGGCTCTTCCTTAAAGTCAGGATGACCGTGAAAGGCAAACACTTTGAATCAATTCAGAATATCAAGGCATACACACTGGTGCAAGTGAAGACATGAAAGAGGACTTGCAGAACTTTAGAAAGCATCAGGAACAAGGGATGAGTGTGTTCAAAGTGAGGAAGTATTTTTGAGGGGGGATGCATAGCCATGTATTTTACTGTAATAATTTTATTTATTTATTTATGCATTTGGTACAGGATCTCACTACGCAGCTCGGACTCAAGGTGATCCTACTGTTTCAGCTTCCCTAGTGCTGATATTACCAAGAAAACTACTTCTCTAAGTAGTTCTCTAAGTCTGGTATGTGGATCCCATGATATCTCCAAGATTCCTTCATGGGGTCTTTGAGGTCAAAGTTATTTTCTTGGTAATATCAAAATGTTTGTCGGTGTCACTGCATCACAGAAGCCCTGGTGGTGGATCAAATATCTGCATCCTCTGCCGGAGTCCGGACCCTGCTTGGAACTGCATGTGCCTGGATCCCACGCCTTACTGCCTGTTGCTTGTGAAGACAGAAAAAACCCTACAAACAAAGCCAGCTTCTCTCCAGAACATTTTCAGTAAAGCAGTAACAGTGATTTCAGATCTCAACACCTGAGCGCATATCTTTTAACGTTTTATATGGAAAATGGAAAATGCAGAGGAAACACTTCCGGTGCAGAGCAAAGAGCAGTGATTGCCCCAAGGAAAAGACCTCCTCTGTGGTTTGAGTCGAGAGCTGAAGTAGCCGTCTTTCATAGAACACCAGCTTTACTTGGAGGAGAATCAGCTGATTCTGATTATTCAGACATGGGTGTTGGGCAATTTCTCGAAAATGAATAAAATGAGCCTGTCACTTCAAGGAAACCAACTGACAGAATTTTTGCCAATGTTGAGAGTCCAACTTCTAAGAGAAAATTAGAGTTTTGGAAAATTTGTATCTGTAAACCAGAGCTTGACAGCTTCCAGATACTTGAATACTTCAGGGATGAGATCGGTGTTGTCAACAAATGTGATTTTTAAAATAGAGTATGAAGCAAAGTGTGAAAATATTTGAAAAACTCTGTGTAACTCAAGAAGCCCATATTTGCCAAATGACCAAAGCATTCTGTGTTACAACATCCATTCACAGTGTGGGGTGGACAAGTGAATTTTAACTGAATAGAATACAAAAAGTTTATTGGTAGGGTTTTACTTCCTATATTGCAACTAGTGGTTAGGAAATATCTTTTTTTTTTTTAGTTTTTTGGTAGTTTCAAAGAATACTACTTTCAATTATCTGAATAAAAACCTCTTAAAATATTTGTCTTTTTACTATTATGTCTGGAGTTTCTTTTATATGCTTTAACTAAAAACTAGAGTATGTCAGATTAAATGCAGCAGTTGATGTGAGATTCTAGGTTTTTTTTTTTTATGAAGTAAGACATTAAAAAGATTTAGGGCTAGTAATGTAGCTCAGTGGAAGGACCTCAGTGGACTACAGTTGTGTACCTACATGTAGAGGACAAGTTTGAGAACTGCCACAGTGACCTTCACAAGGTCTGTCACCTTTGTGAACCTGCCTGTGCCCAGAGAGATGTGCTGTTCTTTCTGGTTGCCTATGCCCACACACCAGAGTGTTACATTTCAGAGACTGATCGCATTACAATATTAGCTGAAGTTTTGCAAGGTTAGGGAATTTGGGGTTTGGGAAGCTTAACAACTTGGATCATGGGAAACTGTGCTGTGGAAAAGAAGCCCAGGCCTCTTGTGGGACCCAAATGCTTGCTGGGATCTGCCCTTGGATGCTCCAGTCCTTCTCCCTGAACTCTAGAACTGACAAGTGTCAGCTTTCCATTATGCAAGAACCACGGTCACAGATGAGTGTGTGTGATTAGTCTTCCTGCCACCCTGATGGTGGATCAAATTCATGGGGTCTTTTTCCTTCTTTCCTGAGATGGCCCATTAACTGCCATCAAGACAAACTGACTGGTGGCCAATGAGAACTTTGGCCTTTATGCCAGTCCACCCACTCAGAACTGTGGGTGTCTTCAGGTCTCATCTAGTCTCCTTATGGGGGTGTACTTCTGTGGCCAGGGCCAGATGGACTCCCCTAGGAGGTTTGGCGCTGCTATCTTTGTCCCCTGAGCATCTGACTTGCCCATGCTGACAGGCACCCATCTGTTTCTCTTGAAAATGTGTCTCAGCCATTGGGTTTGGGATGATCTGGAATTTTCACAGCAAATGAAGCATCTCTGCCCCATTTCCTCTGACACCCAATTCCCAATTTCACAGGTGATGGGCTTGCTGGAAAGACAAACTTTAATGGGATGCTAGCATCCTGGAGCTGCGTCAGGCAGTGGTGCCTTGACCCTGACACACACTATTGTTCTCTGATCTGTGGAGCTTAGGAAAGTGTATGAGCAAGAGCAAAAGTGAAAGGAGAACAGAAAAGAAGGGTGCAAGAAGAAAACCATGCATTCTAAATGCATGATTTTCATGATCAGCAGGGTAGTCACATCCTTGCTCTTGGGAATCTTTGCTTGTTTTTCCTCCAAACCAGAAAGAGGACTATAGTCATTGCAATTCAATAAAAATCGAAATCAAGTGTTCCAACTAAGATGAAGGAAAATAAAGAGACTAGAAAGATACTTTGCCCTAAAAAATGAACAAACAGCTCTGCCTTTGGTACTCAGATTCTGAAAGTCCCAATGACTTGGTCAATAACTGGACCAATAATTAGAGAAAGGAGAATAGAGACAGGAAAGCCGGTTGGTGTAGGCAGGAACTGGACTAAATAAGAGGTCCTTTTGAGCAGGAGTCCTCAGTCTCAGCATTTTTGGATTTTAGGTTGGCTAATTCCTTGTTGTGGGAGGTTGCCTTGTTTATTACAGAATTTCAGGATCATTCCTGATCTTTAATGGTTTGGTGCCAGTAGAAACACTTTCTCTCCCTTCCAAAGTTGTGACAACCAAAACGGCTTCCAGAAATCACCAAATGTCACCTGAGAACAAAATCTTCCTGCAGGTGACTTTCCTGTAGGGTCACTGGAAGGATGCTATCTATTCTTTTTTTTGGGGGACACAGGAACTGGTGGCGATCAGCCCAGGGAAGGACCTTCACTTGGGACAGACAGTTGAGAAAGTCATTCTGTATGGGCAAGACCTTGGGGCAAGATGGGTAGAGGATTTCATCTAAATGACTCCCATAGAGATCAAGTTGGCACAATGCCCTCCCCTTGAGAGAGAAGCAGAAACTGAACCTCCTTCTGCCACCATCTCCACAAGGCAGAAGAAAACACACTGGGTGGGAATTGCTGAGTTCAGTGGTGCAGGGTTTGGTTTCTCTGTTGGGGACCCAAATATGATTCCAAGGACTGCTCATCAGTCTGGACTCAGATTAGCAGTGCTTCCCTGAAAACTATTTCCTGGCTACCCTATCTCACATAGTTTCTTTCTTTTTTGAAATCTTTCAACACTTGGCTAAAGGTCATCTGTGTTTGTCCATCACTTGAACAGACCTTTGTATCTGTCCAAAGCAAGAAGGTTGTTACGGCTCTCATTTATGTAATATCTTTCACAGGTAGTTACAGAAAAGATGTTTACTGATTTGGATCCATCTTACCACCATGGGTCTTCAGTTCTGAAACCTGGGAGAGAGTCATACTGTGGCTTTTAATCTGGAAACCCTCAACAAGTGACAGTTTCCTCATAGTGGAAAGAAAGGAGGAATTTGGGCCAAAAGAGATTGGTAAGAGTGCAACATGTTGTCTCAGGAAATAATGTTGGCAATTCACTCAGCCCAGGTCAAGTACAACTCCTTTATATGAACTGAGAAATCTTCAACAAATTGCTTAACCTCTCAGGGCCTTAACTGCATGGTCTGTGAAGTAGAATTCTAGTGATTAGTGTTTTATAGATATGTTATGACAATTAAATGAGCAATGCATGTAATAAACACATCTGGAAGTAGATAGCAAAAGGAGTAGCCAACTTCCATGAGCTGAATTTGGGTAGAGTAGAACATGTGAGCAGAGATTTGATGTGGAGTGAGGGGTCCGAAGAATATTTTAGGAGCTATGAAACTTGAAGTAGAAATATCTGTAAATTTTTGAACAGTGAAGTTGTATTTGTTTAAAAATTTGTCATCCACATCTTAAAAAACAATCGAAGTAATTGCTAATTTTTGTTTATTTGTTTTGGCAGCATTGGGGATTGAACTCAAGACTTTAGGACTAAGCTATAACCACAACCTTTTTTACTTCTTGTTTTGAGACCAAGTCTCCCTAGGTCATGAAGGTGTCCAAACTGTGTTCAAGCTTTTGATCCTCCTGACTCAGACTCCCAGGGTGCTGAGGTTGTAGGTGTGAGCAGTTTCCAATTTATTCATATGTTCATGTTTCTGTCCCATGGAAAATTATTCAGAAATCTCCATGAAGGAGCCTACAACTTTTACTTTTTCAAATTAAAAAATTATTTTAAAGATAATAAACAACAAAGACGATTCAGAATTTCAAAATCATATGACAAGAAATTAACAATAGTTATTATATTGCATATTGTTATCTTCAAAGTAGTGCTCAGATTAGCAGATATAGGCAGGTAAGATTGATCAAATAATAGAAACAGTAACTTTGCCTTTCAATGAATTAATAGAAATTAGTAGTAGCATTATCTTAGCTATCTTGTTTATTTATGTATGTACGTATTTATTTTTCCCTGAATGCTCCTGATCTTATCTGTCTCAGAAGTTAAGCAGAATCAGGCCTGGTTAGTACTTGGATGGGAGACCACAGATTTAGGAAGTACATTAAGAATGGCTATGTCCCCCCTTAAATTCTCAGCAGCCTCTGGCTTCTTCTTCAATCCTGCCTCGGTAGGGTCCTGTGTAGAGTCCTTGTGTCCTCTACCTATAACTTTCTAAATGTGTGGAGATGTTGGGAAAGCTGTCTGGGGTGTTAGGGGTGCTGGATATAGTTTCTAACTCAGTTTTTACTAAGAAAAGAAGCAGTGGGCTTGTTGGTTCCGCCAAGAGGCAATCAAAGATGAGCTAGGACAATGCATGATGCCATCGTTCAACCACACATATGGGGCAACAGTCACATTATGGCACAACTGTATGAGCTGAAAACAGACTTTTCTGAAGGTGCACTACTATTATTTTGGGGGCCAGAGACCAGACTGACTCATTACTGAGATATTCAAAGCTGAACTCCCTAGAACGAATTTATGATAGACTTTGGTATAGTACTTTGTTCTCCATAGATTGATCAGCACCCAGAGAGGAGACCAGGGTGGGGAGCTAAAGTCTGGTGGTACCCAAAGAGGCCCCACTGCCCAGTGACGTGAGTGCATGAGGTGGAGGATCTGGTCACGGGAGGCAGATTTCTGGTACTCTATGTTCTTCTTTCATTAAATAACGGCTTTACTGAGATATTATTTGCATACCATAAATTCATTATTTTTAAAAGTAGACTTCTGTTTTATTGCAAAGTTGACAAAGAAGCTCTAGAGATTTCTTGCATTCCTCCTGCACACAGCCATAGCATTCCCCATCTCTAACTTCCCCGACCAGAGTGCCACCTTTGATACAACTGGTAAAACCATACTGATAAATTGGAATCACTCGGAGTTCGTAGTTTACCTTAGGGTTTACTCTGGGTGTGTGCATTTCATGGGTTTGGATAAATGTATAATGACACATATCCATGATTACAGTATCATATAGAGAGTATTTCCATTATTTGCTCTGTGCTCAAATTCATATTACAGTACAAAATTCCATGTTTTTAGCACGTTAGTAATGTTGTGTGACCATCTCCATATTTAATTTCAGTACATTTTTATGTGTTTCTTGGCAGTTGATCTAAACCCCCTGTAGCACTAATCTGTCCTCTGTCTCTATGGCTTTGTCTTTTCTGGACATTTCATATGAATGGAATTATACAATATATGGTTTTTGTGATTGGTTTATTTCATTTGGTTATTTCTCTTAGTACACTGTCTACAATGTTCATTCATATTGTAGCATTCATCACATTTTCCTGAGTTTTTATTGTGAAATGACACTCCATTTTATGAATGCAACACCTTTCATTTACCCGTTCATTTACTGAACTTACATTTGTGTCATTTTCCATCTTTTTTTGGCTATGATGAATAATATCACTATGAACATTCATGCAAAAGTTTTTGTAGAGACATATGCTTTCAATTCTCCTGGCTGTATGCATAGGAATGGAATCAGTGTGTCACGTGTTGACTCTAGATTTAACATTTTGAAGAGCTGCCAACTTTTTACCAAAATGGCAGCATCACTTTACAATTTCACTAGTAATGTTCACAAGGCTTGAAGGAATCCATATCCTTACCAACACTTATGATGCTTTGTCTTTTTGATTCGCCCATTTGCTCTTTCATTTGTTCATCCAACAATTAATTATTGACTGCCCATGTGGTGCAGGCACTGGGGTATAGCAGCAGCACACAACACTGTGGTAGAAGACAGTGACAAAGTGACAAGTGAAATTATGCTAAACAGGTAATTCTGAGAAGAGTAGCCAGAGGAGAAAGGTCGATGATACCAAGAGTTCTACAATAGGGATGTTTGACTTTGTGGCATTTCAAAGATTTCTCCCAAGAAGTGATGAAGGCTGTGATTGGGTGGATGAATATTGAATAAATATTTTGAGCACTATTGTGAATGTATCTGCATTCCAGCTGTTCTTTGCACCTCGGAGTGAGCCAGGTCCAGAGAACCATGCCTTTGGGAGCTCAGGGAAGCCTACCATAAGATGTGGATGAGATGCTTCAATTTGTGCTTTTCTGGCTTCCAGCTATGACCTTATTGTATCCCTCTTGCATGGGAGGAGAGTGTCCTTAGGTGAGTGGTGGTGATGACCATGAGAATGGCACTGGTGATTAGAGATAATGGACGTGATGACCCTGAGACTCGGTGTGTGACTTCTATTGGGCAGGTACCATGCTAGGAGAATCACAGCAACTTATCCATTCCTTACCATGACTCTGCAGTAGAACATGAGCCTCAAATTAGAAAGGAAAAGGAAATGAAAGGGCAAAAGGAGAAGTCACTGGGTTTCTATAAGAAGGATTTGGGCTTATGGATAAAGATTACAAGGAAATACTCCCATGTCTATGTACAGATAACACCTGACATAGGTGCTTGGTTTCAGAAAATATATTTTTATACAATTTAATTCTGGTTTTATTTAGAATCATATTTATCTCTCAAATATGGAAGGCAATTTCTTATTCCAAATTATTTCTCTAGTATAGTCTTAAACTAAATGGTTTAGCTTAATCACACATAACAAGTGTTCTAGTAGAAGGGCCTGGATCTTAAGGCTTACTACAAATTAGTTTCTAGCCTATGCAATAAATGCATACCTGGAGCAAAGCCAAAAAGGGAAACTACTTTAATTAAGTTTGAAAGTGTCTCCAATCAGTTCTGGAATAGCTGTCACTGGATTTATGATGCACCTTCCAAACTATAATTCCTTTCATATGCAGTGAGAAGTGAGAAGACCCTAGAGAAATTGAGGAAAGTTTCTTAAAACCTAAATATTTATTTCCCCAAGTAAATGCCCTTAAAACTATGAGAAAGATGGATAGGAGGACATCCAGGCTCAACTTAGCCTATAGTGTTCTATCACTGCTTCTATTTAATTGCGAGGGTTCTAGGAGGATTAATCCTATCAAGTCCTTCCTGGAAGTTTTCTAAAACACAGCCTAACCCATCAGTCAGAGACTCAAGAGTTACATTTGCTTTCACATTCGTGCGCAAATGATAGTAACCCAAGGCTTTACCACAACGGAGGCCGGCACTAGCTTGGAGAAGTTAAGGAACTCTGTTACCATCACTGGAAATGTCAGAACCAAGATCTAAGCCCAGGGCAGGCGCCCTATAGAATTTGGAGGTCAAGGTCATAGTGAAAGAAAGCATCATCAATAAGAGCTCTGCTGGTTGTTTCACAGGTCCTGTTCCCACGTACTGTGAAGCTGAGTTATCTGTTCATTTCTGTTGGCTTCTTTTGCCACTGTCTTCCCAGACACGGTAAGGGGGGGGGTAGTATGTGGCAAAAGTAGGCAGATAGCATGGTACAGTAGAGGACACAGTGGATTTGAAGTTGGAAAAGCAGGACTAGGCCCTGTTAGCAATTGGGCCATTTTTGTCCACTCTGACCTCAGCTTCCTTTTCTGAGCAGAAAGAGGTGTGGTGAAGAGAGGAGAAGAAAATGCCTTGTGGACTGTAAATTGCCATCTACCTTACTTACTACTTTTGAGCCCCAGAAGAGCGTGAGCGAGTCTGACAGGGGAGGCCTGTGAGGTCCTCTCTGAGAGTTAATTGGAGATGCTGTGCCACATCGGGAAGTCACCATGACACTTATCTGTGAGCGCTCGTCAGCCAGCCTTTTTCTCCTCGTGTGAATGGTGTGGTAATTACAAAGAAGTTAGAGCACTGGGATTAGGTTTCCTAGTAAGCTCCATGCGTTATGGACATGATGCCAAATGCTTTGTGAATATTATCTTGTGTGAGGTCCATAACAAACCTAAGATTAGAAATCTTACCATTTTCTCTTCACAGATGGTAACAGGACACTGATTAATTCATCTGGCTGCAGCTAGCATGGCTGGATGCAAGTTCCTTGCACTAGAACTTGCTCCTTGCCAATCTATTTAATATAGAGAGTTGGCAGTGGAGGCTGCAAAGTTTTCTCCTTGGGAATTGTTATGTAATTCTAACCTAAGCGAACCTGAGAGGGAGGTGTACAGAAAATCACCCCTAAAAGTGCCCATGTTCTAATCTTGGACCTGTAATTGTACATATCACAGGGACAAGGACTTTGCAGCTGTGATTAAGTGAGGGTCCTTGAGTGACCAGGAAGCTCTCCTGGGTTTGTGGATGGACTCTGCCTAATCCCAAGTGTGCTCTTTGAAGGAAGAAGAGCGCAGATGATAAAGCAGAGCCTGGAGGGGTACTGAAGATGGGACAGGAGGTCTGTGCTAACGACCGTGGGTGACTTCTCAAAGTTGTAGAAGGTGAAGCAGGGGGCCTTCCATGGAGCTCAAACAGGAGTCCATCCCTGCGGACCTTGAGATTTAGTTCAGCAGCACTCACTTTCCATTTCTGACCTCAAGCACTGCAAATCACTGGGTTTGAAGCTCCTAACTTCATGTTGGTGTGAGCCCCTAAGTTTGTAGTAGTTTGTGACAGCAGCAGAAGAAAATTAATACAGGAGAGTGAAATCAAGTGATACCACCCAACAGGCAAATAAATATGGTCCTTCTGTGCATTATGGAGAAACATTCAGGGTTGTAATGGATCTTGAAGCCAGTGTGTGAGGTCAAGGCCACACAGCTTGGAAGCACAACTGCTGGAGACCCCAGGAGCCTTCTGATCTGGGTTATCTCCATTGTCCACAAATATGACTTTCACTCAAGGTCACAGAGTTGGGTAGTGGCAGTGCTGGACTAGAATTTGGGTCCCCTTTTCCATACACAACCTGCCATCCATGGATTCAGTCTGCTGCAGATCCAAAACACTTGAGAAAAAAATGCATCTGTATTGAGCACATATCAATACTTTTTCTTAGTATTATATCTAAATGAATATAGTAGGGCAACTACTTATGTATCTTTTACACTGGATTAGGTATTGTAGGTAATCTACGGATGAATTTTAACCACACCAGAGGATGCATCTAGGTTATTCGCAAATACACCATTTTCTGTAGGGAACCTGAGCAATGTTTTCTCCTTTGGTACTTGGGAGGGTCCTAGAGCCAGGCCCTGTGGAACATGAGGAATGACAGCACATTTTCTTGAAAGCAGATGAAGAGGCCCTGGCACAAACAGACTTGTGGAAAGATGGTGACCCCAATCTGTCCTCTGGCTGCCTCCATTGGACTTATTTCATAAAGCACCTGTGCATGGGGTTCATTCATTACTTGTGGGTAGCTGGTCACCTGCACAGTCTTGTGTAAGTGACTAATCATATATGGCTATGCCCAGCATAAAATATTCACCGCTGAAGTGGCTAATGTTTGCTGAATGTCCAAGACTGCACTTTGAATGCTTGTCATCCCCACGCATCACTGATGGACAGTCCCTGATTGAAGGTTCTCTTTTCCTGTAAACAAAAGCTAGGGTTGGTCACAGATCAAGGAAAACCCTGTGAGACACCATACCCACTCAGTGCTGAGATTCTGATGCAGCTCAATGACAAGGTTGTGTTCTGGGGGAAGGGCTTAAAAGTGGACAGCTACCCAGTTGGTGTGTAAAACTGCACTCAGCACCTTCAGATGACTGAATGACACTAAGTCACTGCCCATGGTGGTACTGGGAGCTGTTATGCACAAACTGAGGGGTCGACAAGCCTAGAAGCAATGTTGGGAAGCTTGGGCATGAGTTTAGAGGGGAGAAATTAATCTTGTAATTTATACCATTTGGTAATCAAAAATTACTTTTTTGTCCCCTGCTTGTACTTCTGCAAAGGAATCTTCAAATTCTGTTACCCTAAAATCCAGGGTCATCATTTTGATGCAGAAATGTCCTGAATGGAATGTTCCAAGTCTGATTCTAGGCAAGACTAACAGTTGGTGGAAATCATAGTAGTGTAAGATTTAAAAGCTTGAGGTGTGGGTAGGCCATTAATTTTTTAAACCTTGTTCAAATTAGTCCATATCTCTGGACTGTTTTACTGTTGAGGCAGAACAGTATTGAGAAATAACAGGTTTTGAAGAGAGACAAACTTAGATTGAAATTCTGTGTCAGCCATGTATCAACCATGGCTATAAGCGAGTCACTTACCTGCCTCTCCCTTCAAAGGCTTCATAAGGAATATGAAGGTAATACTATACAGTCTAAAGGGCTTGGTAAGAACTATAAATAAACAACCACATGTAGAAGGCAAATTGGAATGTTGCAATTCCCAATGGTAAGGATCTCTATGGTGAGGAATGTTTGGGTTACTCATCAATAGATGCCTTCTTAGTTTATCATTTTATTTTTCAAAACCTTTGACTACTGTTATGGGGTTTGCTACCTATGTGGCATATGCCAAAGACTACCCCTGGATTGTCTCATGAAACTGTGATTAAAATTATTTTTCTCTCATTGCTGGGACAAAATATCTGACATCCAAAATTAAGGAAGGAAAGGTTTATTTAGCTCACAGTTTATGGAGGCTTCAGTCCATACTTGGCTGGCTCCAAGGCAGAGTGGCACAGGGCAGAGGGCAGCAGTTCATGGTGGCAGAAAACAACAAACCAGAAAGAGCAAACCAGGAGGAACAGAAGCCTCTTTGCTTCCCTTTTTCAGGCTATCTGCCTTACTGTGGGTGTAGTACTCACATCTATAATTCCAGCATTAGACCATGAATTAATGAGAAATTCTAGAAGCCTGTCCCATGACTTACGGCATGAGGCTTTTGGGGTACATCTAGACAGAAACTATGACAAGCACTACCCTAATCCTTTAAATAAGGACATTTAGGCACGGAGAAGAAAAATAAACTTCTCTTGTCATGGAGACAATGACAGAGTCGATATTAAAATATTGCTAATTCCAGACATTTCACTTTTAAAATTGAGCTCTTGTTCATAATATGTATCTAAATGTATTATTGCTTTTGTGGCCTAGAGTGGATGTAAATCCTCTTGTCTTTCTGCAATGTAAATAGATCAACAGCAGTATTGTGAGTTCTTGGGGGAGGGGTCTTTTGGTGTCTTCAGGACTCATAAAACACACTCCCAGCCACATGAATACCCTCAAAGCTTATGTTAGAGCAATCGCTAATGTGAGAAAGACAGTGGGACTCGGATGTGCTGCAGACAGGAATCTGTTTCTCTGAGAACTTTTCAGGAAAACCAAGATCAGGGAGCTCTCAGCACTTTTCTCATCCACACTGCAAGTTGGCCAACTGCTTGAGAAAGAAGGGTACTGGATTCTGCATCTCCTACTCATATCTGCTGAATTTCTAGCATCCACCATGGAGACAGCTAGGTGAGAGGATACAAGGTATAAGATAAAGGCTCTGTACTTCAGAAAAGTTCTGATCTATAGCATTGTCAACTTTTATGGTGTCAATACTCATGCCTAGGCCAAATTCAAGACACAAATGTAACATCACTGGACACAAAGTTAGAAAGAGTTGTACAAATTGGACCTGGGGGCCAGTACAAGTGGAGTCCCAAATGCTTTTTCTGCCACTGGGTTCTTGAGTATATGTGTGGTCTTTTTTAGAGTACATGCCCCTCCTTTGCCTGATTACTGTACACCCAAATGCTACTTCTTCAGAAGCTTCCACTGGATGCTCGCTCCAGAGAAAATGCCTTCCTAGGAGCCTGAGGGGCCCTTTGCAGATTTCCTACTGTTTCCTAAAATATGGGAAGGTGACATTGTCCATGATTATTTGTAAGAAGCCCTGTGCAGGTTCAGCAGCCCACGGTGATATGCAAACAGCATTAAAACAAGCTCTTGATATCAATGATTTCTGCCCAAATAACTGTTGGAGAGAACCTTGGGGACCAGGGAAAAATTTGAATTAATCCCAATATTTATATGAAACAACAATGAGGGATCAGGCCAGTCAGTGCGTGCATTGAATAGTACTAAATCACCCACTCCATGGCTCTGTTGCCTAGTGTGTGTGCTGTAATTGGTGTTCTTCCTTTAAACTATTTTATTTATTTATTTAGTATTTTAGGGAAGGGTCTACAGGTTGTTCAATGTCTCACTACTAGATCGAACTCTTAGTGATCCACCTGTTTACAGCTTCCCAAGAGCTGAGATTACAGGCACTCACCACTATGCCTAGTCTAAATTGCATCTCAGAGCCCCGGAGGCAGGGCTGGCACCTTTAAACTATTTAAGGTTCTAGCTTCTGGTGACATTTTGGGTGTCTCAGGGTAGAGCAGACATTGATTTAGCCAAGGGATTTGGAAATACTATACCAGTGCCTTGTCTTCTCTCTAGAAGTTGCTGAGCTGATTTGGATAAAATAAGAAATGTCTTGACCCCTTACTCCTCATGAGCAAAGTCAGGACAAAAATTAAAAGTTTGAACTTTAAAAGAGTTCAGCAAGTCTTGCCTCACTGGTCTTAGCTGCCTCTGCCTTCCATTCCCAACTGGCTGTGTGGTCAGCTGGTGCTACATCCTGCTGAAAGTCAGCTCTACCTTGGGTATTTCTGGTCTCACTCAAAATAAGAAGAACCCCAGGTCCCCTGAGAGTCTCATCTCCAGAGATTTCCAGTGCAGCTCTGCAACCCTCAGAGAGAGGAGCATTTGGAGGGTCTGGAGTCCAGTGACTCTGTTTTTCCTACTGAGCTACCAACTCTTCCCAGGGTCAAAAAAGTTTCTTTATTGCCAATGCTGGGGAAATCAATTTTTTCATGATGTGTCCTGACTCTGTAAAGATTTTTGGTATCCACCCGAGGGTCCAGGTGGCCTTCATTTAATATGGCTGACCAGAGACACTCTCAATGAGCTGTCCTGTGTGAAGAGAGTAAAGGGGACATAGTGACTGATGGTCACAGTCTTCATCATTGCCACCATACAGCTTATGCCCACAGACCTCCCACAGTGACCTAGTTGTCTCACGGGTCAGGCTTTCCTGTAATCCTCAGGCGGACCCTTCATAGCTACACTCTCTGCTTTACATATGAGGCTCTCAGGACTCTGAGAAGTGAGGACACTATCCTAGTGTGGCCCTGTAACAATGGTAGGAATGTGGCAGAGTGGAGAACCAAATCTAGGTCTGCTGAAACACGCAGGTGGCACCAGCATCCTGGAGAATGGAACTTGATGGATGACACAGTTTCATCAGGAATGCACATTGTTTTTGATAAACAGATCATGTGGATGTTGTGTTTCCTAGATTCTACCAAGCAAACACCACTCAGGAATCTTGCTGAAGACTACTCACTACTCTGGGCATCCAGAAGTGAAGGACATGCTGACACGTACAGATGCTTGCAGCCCTGGCTTCTTAGTGCCAACAACAAATGTGATGTTTAACCCCAGACCACAGCTCTTAGCTCCCCCAACTTATAAGGACATATGGTCTTCTTCTATTTCTCCATAAAGAGCCAATACACCATGTATAAGCAGTACAATATGCTTTTAATAACTTTATTTACTCTCCACATATACAAACCTCTAATTGAATAGCTGGGAACATTTAGATCTTTGGTGACGAAATTTAGCAGCTTTTGTTTTTATACACCCAATAGCATCATCTCCAAGGTCTTCCACCTTGCACAGTGCAGCAGGTCCTGATCACCTGCTCCTGGCATAGTGCAGAGGCCCAGATTGGACTTTCCCAAGCATAGATTGAATGACAGGTTGTCTCAGAACTGCCTTGGTGGTCTGCCCTAGATGCACTCCATGGGGGGTGCTGAGTAGGTTCCGCAGTTCCTTGGACCTCTTGGTGACTGAAAGAAAAAGGAAGCCAGGTGAAGGGATCAGCCTGGGAATGTTCAGTAACGAGGCCAGAGGGGGCAACTCTAGGGTGAGCCTGGCTTGGGCAACGAATGCTGGAGAGTGCTCGTTGATTTTCCAAGTTTGGTAGGGTGAGCATCTGCCTTAGGCAATCTGATTCCATCAGAAAGACAAGGGTGCTAAGTGTGGGGGTGCACACGTGCAATCCCAGCACTCTGAGAGGTTGAGGTGATATAAATTTAAGGCAAGCCTGGGAATCTTGGTGCCTTAGTGAAACTGTCACTAGATAAAAATAAAGATAAAAAATGGGCCAGGGATGGAGGTCAAGTGAAGGCCTTGTGTTCATTTCCTGCTAATACAAGAAAAGAAAAGAAAAGATAGAAAATAATTGCAATGAGCACTGTTTTTATGCATGCTTTTTGCGCATCTTAATTTTGTTTAAGAGGGATCAGCAACCTGCATTCTGTTTCTGGACTATCTTGAGCCCACCACTTTAGGAGGAGAAAAATAATCAGTTGGGCTGAGTGTCCAGCTAAACCCTTTCTTTAGTGGGAGTTGTGGCTCATTCTCAGTTACCTAACACCATAGTGTGGGTCCTCTCAGGAGAAGGGTCCGGGGACCAGAAATGAAGGAAGGAGATGAAACAACAGGGGCGTGGCTCAGTGACTGAGTTTCTGATGTAGGTGTGGGGTGACTGCTCTCTGCATGAAGGGTGAGGCAAACTCCAGGTCAATGGGGTAGCAAGAGCTCATGCTTCACAGAAATGCAGTAGGGTGGACTGAGGTGAATCACAGAACAGCCCATTTTGATTGAATTAATGATGAATTCCCGAGTCTGAAGGGAGAGTTCAAAGGTGGAGATTTTCCTCAGATGAAATGGGCCACTTGCACAGAGACCAGGAACTGCCTGGTCAGGTGTGAAGAAAGCAGATGTAGAGCCTGAAAGGGGAAGCCCAACCCTGTGGGGAGTAGGTGCAGCTGCTGTCACCAACCACCTGTGCTGATGAAGACCAGCCAGACCGCCTTCCTCATCACGGTACTCTAAGGATCTCCCATGGAAATGTGGTTCAGCTTGATCTGTGTGTGTGTGTGTGTGTGTGTGTGTGTGTGTGTGTACGGGGGTGGCATAGTTTGTGTCTTAGTAAACACTCACTCAGACTGAAGAGCACACTTTGTGATATGTGTTTTGCCTGTTGAATATTTCCATTATGGAGTAATCTCTTAGACAGCCATGTCAGTAGAGTGTCCAGTGTGCGAGAGCCTATGAAGTGGGTAGGAATGATCTCGTCTAATTCTGCATTCTAGGAGGAAAGTCCAAGGCAAGGTGATGTTGTTCAACTTAGTACCCTGGACAGTGGGCTTTCATAAGAGTCACTTAAAGGAAGTTCAGGGATTGCTAGGCAAAGAAATCTGATTCCAAGTGAAGTGAGGCAGCAGTGAGGGGGGTGAAGCAGGTAGCATCAGGAGGAGGGGTGGTGGGAGGGCTCATGAGAGCAAGGTTCAAGTTCTGCTAAGGCAGAGAGACAAACACCAGTGAAAAGACAGGTGGATGAGGAAGAGACTGGGGCAATTGTTCTCATCGTTTTACTCTGGAATCTACAAAGCCTCAGCCAAGTGGTATTTTCATTGGGGGGGGAGGAGGGGAGGGAGAGAGGAAGGGAGAAGGAGATTATGGATGGGTGGATGAGTGGGTGGATGGTTGGATAGATAGATAAATACCTGCTCCATCATGTACATATTTATAAAAACATATATCGATACACACATGCTGAATGAGTAACTATGCACAAGTATCCCACACCTGGCCTTCCTCACCTGGGTATCCCTAACTGGACTCCCCACCCTAGGTAACTGGCTTGGGTGTGTGTGTATGCATCTGTGTTGCACAGCTGGGGGCAGCATCCCCACTTCTCATGCCCTGGTCACCCATGCCCCCTGGCCTGTGATCTCTGCTGGGCCTCTCCTCAGCGTTCCAGTCCTTGCTTCCCCGGATGGGCTTAGGGCACAGCATTCCTTCTTCAGCCCACTAGGAGCTTCTTAAATGCTGCCTCATTTCCACATGCCCAGCTCTTGCCAGAAAACTCATTTGGACTCATTTTTAATAAGCTCCTGTGCACTTGGCTCAGACCTTAAATATTTCACTTGCTTTGTGTTTGAGGAGGGAGGAAAGATCCACAAACAAACAAAAAATGATGGCCCCTTATAAGTGATAAATATTTATATCATTTTTCAAAATGCACTCAACACTTTCAAAGGCCTCTGGGAAAATATTAAATTAAAAACTGTCTATGTATTCAACAACCTGGGATGTAAAGCACACTTGGTACATAAAGCTCGGTTTTCCCCATTGGCACAGTGAGTTTAGACCATTTGGCTGGAATCGTTTTTGGAAGTGAGAGAAAGCGAGGATGAAACACTACCTATGTCTCAGAGATGCTTCCTCATGGGCCAATTAAACAAAACACCCACCCATCACACTCCCTCTTCCCCTTGGCTTCAGGGCCTGGGTAGCTTCTGCATAGCTTAACAGACCCAGAGAAATTAATCTGCAAAGAGATTTTTAAATCTATAATTTTATCACAGTTGGGAGAAAATGAATAGCATAATTGGCCAAGTGTAATTCTCCTCCTTGAGGCTCATTCAAGACATGTCAATATTACTAGAAAAAAAAGTAGTATTGTTTAACCACCTACTGTGTGTCAGGCATTGAATCAACTGCCTTTTTGATACATTCAGAAAATGAGAATGAATCAAAAGTTATCTGTCATATAGATTAGAAAAACAGAGCTCAGGAGAGCTGAGTAAAGGAATGGGTTCACACCAGAGGAAACAGAATTTACCAATCCAAACTCAAGGATGCTTGTTGTTTTAGTCTCAAGCAGTAGCTGGCTTTCTGGAACAGCAGCAACAGTTTAGGTCAGGTTGGTGACCAGCCTGTTGCCATCAATTTCTAGCTGAGTCTGGCCTCATGGCTGGGAGGTTGTGCTCTGTAGCCAGAGACCTGAGGTCAACTCCTGTCCCTGGTTGTTACCAGCTGGGTGATTTTAGCTGGGTGATGCAAGCAGAGCTTCTGGACCCCAGTTTAAAAAGTCAGGAATCTTTAGAACATGAACAAGTTCACAGATGGAGAATCCCACACTTGACTGCACGTAATAGGTCACAGTTACAAAAGCCTGTGCAGTAAAATTACTGCACAAAATTAATTTTGAGCAATGCATATAAGATGTATTTGACACAGAAATAAATTTCTTGTTTAGATTTGACTCACACCTGTAAGATAGCTCACATGACACTCCCAAAATTTGGGAAAGGCCCAAATATGGAATACTCCTTTTTTTTTTTTTGCAGAACCGGGGTGAAGTACTCCTGATATTCAACTTGTTCATTAGTTTTGAGCCTCAATTTACTGAAGTGGAAGATGTGGCTTATAATAGTTTCTTGGGTAAGTCATCATTTTCAGAATTGCAGTAGATATTATTGAGAAAGATGAGAGTGAATACTTTGCCTAAAATAAGTACTCAGAAAAATATCAAATATTTATTTTTTCTTGAGTGACTTTCTTCCAAGAAGCTGTGACATTTCACCTGTAATTTGAAGAGATTATACCAGCAGCTATGTTGCCAACACTCAGGTTATTTTAAGGGTAATATTAAATGATAATGTATATTGAAGAGTAATGGATAAAACAATTCTCTCTCTCTCTCTCTCTCTCTCTCTCTCTCTCGGTTCACATACACTGTTAACACATCTTTACTATTTGCCATGCTTTGGGCATTGTCTGCACCAGGCCCTATTTCCCTAGGGTCTGGAGCCCAGGCATCAATTTCTGATGGAAGCTGAGACAAATGACCACCAACATCATGGTTTCATACATCACACAGTGCCTTTAGATCTGGAGGGCAGATGTTTGAAATGTGTGTCACTAGGCTGAAATCAAGGGGTTGGCAGAGATAGGATCCTTGGGAAGCTTTAACAAAATACCTTGGTGGTGGAGGCAGTTGTGTGTGTGTGTGTGTGTGTGTGTGTGTGTGTGTGTGTGTTGTCCTCTTGTTTTGGGTGGCTGGCATTCCTCAGCTTGTGGCCATATTGCTCTAATCTCTGGTTCCCAAGTAACATTGTCTGCACTTCCGTGTAGTCAGATCTATTTCTGTCTCTCACTTACACTGAAGTCCCCCTACAAATAATCCAATATTTGTTCTTTCTCAACCTCAAGGTTCTTAATTAGATTTGTTAAAAAAGCCTCTTTCCTGCGTAAGGTAGCATACCCACAGGCTCTGAGGATCACATTGTAGACATTTTTGAGGACCATTATTCAGCCTAGCACAAAGTGTGCTGACTGATTATAAAGAAAAAGCTTTCAGTCTGGTCCTAGAGAAGAATGTAGTGTTCTTTACTGCAAGTGTGGATTTGCATATTTGCCCCTAATTTATTCCTCCCTCCCTTCTCTCTTCCCTCCCTCTTTCCCATGTTACACATATGGGCAGGGTCACTGTAATCTGGCGGAAGTTACTGTCCTATCATGAGCTTGGTGGGAATGATTTGATGATTCACTGACCTGTGTGACAGTGGTTTGTGACTTAACCTGGTGTTTCCTAGATCAGCTGCTCCATGGCCCAGGTGGCTTAGAGCAACAGAAGTGCACTCTGTCCCAGGGCTGGAGGCCAAAAGGCTGAAATTCAGATGTCCAAAGGGATGCTTTCTTCTGGGGGCTCTGAAGAAGAATCTGTCCCAGGCCTCTGGCCTTGCTTGGGGTAGTCAGTAGAAGCCCTGGTCACACTTGTTTTAGAGAGCTGTCACTTCAAAGTGTGTCATTAACACATCCCCTACTTTTTTGTGTCTCTCAGGGCACTTTGGTTTCTTATAAGGACATCTCATTGGAATTAGGACCCACCCTAATCCAGCAAGATTTTATCCTGATGCTTAATTGCTTTTGCAAAGACCTTACTCTCTGGTAAGGTTATATTCTGAGATCCCAAGGTGTCTAGGTTACTCTTTTCTCATTGCTGGGACAAATAGCAGACACCCAAAATGAAGGAAGGAAAGGTTTAAGTAACTCACAGTCAGTGGAGGTTTCAGTCCATACTCAGCCGGCTCCAAGGCAGAGCGACACAGGGCAGAGAGCAGCCTTTCATGGTGGTGGCAAAGAGCAGAGAGCAAAAGGGAGTGGCAGCAGCTCAGGCAGCCAGCTGGCCTCTCTCCCCTCCTTACAGTGTAATGCAAGTTACCTGCCCCAGAGCAGGTGCAGCACACACACCCACAGGAATCAATCAAACTCCAGAATCCATCCAAGACTGCATGAGGCTTTGGGGGCTCCGTAGGCACAAACCATAACACGAGCTGTGTTTCCAGTCCCAGTTTCTTAGTGACATTTTCCCACCAATTATGGACAGGTGTCATTTACAGTGTTAAGGAAGCATTTAGTTAAAATACTATTGGTGTTTGATGCTGATCAAACAAAAAAGATATATAAAATATCTTTGGCTGCTTTGAGATAGAAAATACTTTCCTCCTTCAACAGATTGAAGAGGATCAATCTATTAATGGACTCCTTGTTGTTAAACATTGTTTTCACTTTGGAAGCAAGTGTGTAGTATTATTCAAGCACATAGCTAGATTCAACTTGCTCCCATATTATTAAGAATTTTCTTCATCTGTTTTCTTAGAAGAGAGTGAATTGCAGTTTGTTCTTCAGAATTTCTTTCTTTTTTAAAATTTTAAGTTGGTACAGGGTTTTTAGTCTCCTTTGAGGCACGGTCTCACTACGCAGTTCAAGTAGCCCTTGAACTCATTTTGTAGACTGATCTCACACTCGCAGCTACACTTACGCCTCAGCCCCCCAAGTGCTGGGATTATAGTCATGTACTACCATGCCTAGCGCTTCTTAGAATGTTTAAACCCAGTTACAGAACCATTGTTAATTTCTTATAACACATTAGGAAATTATTCATCATTTTTATACATTCTATATGAGGTTATATATTGTGAAAAATAGTTAATCCATGAAATTACTTGCTTATTAATCCCTGGAACCCAGAGCAATTTTATATAAGTGATCATATGACATTTTTTCAATTTTATTCAAATAAATACTTATTGATCTAAGGCTCCTGGATCAATTTTAATAGCCTTTTAGAAAATGTTTTAACATTCACTGTGATTTTCCAAATTAATTATTATAATCCGACATGGCATTCTGGTTTTAAAGTGCTACTTCTTGTAATTCATCGTGCTTTTGTTTCTTTTCTTTTTCTCCTATTTCTTAAGAGACAACTACTCAACTTCTCTGAGTTCATTTTATTTTGTCCCTGCCACACAGAAGTACAACTTATAGATGTGTTAGTATATTGTGTGCTTTCCTTCTGTTTCTTAATTTATGAAGTTACCATTATTGCCCATCTCTCTTCACTAAGATAATTGGCTATATTTTTCAATTTAAATGAAACATGATAACACATGTATTACACAACATTTGAAGATTAAGATTTTTAATATACTGTCTTAGTTACTTTTCTCATTGTTGAGATAAAATATCCAGCACCTAGCGCTAAAGGAAGCAATATTTATGTGGCTCATAGCTTATATGGGCTTCAGCCTATGATCAGCTGGCTCCACAGCATGGTAGAGGGCGCTGCACGGGAGAAACAGTCCACGGGCAGAAGGTAGGAAAGCAGCAAGAGATGCCCACAACTCTTTCTGTCCTTTGGGTCTTATCAAGGCTACTTAGGGTAGCACTCACACCCTTAATCCTAGTGCTCTGATTCTGGCAGTGCACTATAAATCAATTCTGGTGGCACATGCTCTAAATCCAGCCATCTCTGCAAAATCTTTACTTATGACTGTCTAATGCTTTGGGAGGGGACATCTAAACACAAACCATAACACATCCCTAATATTTAAACATATTGTATACATATTTGTATTAATGTATAAAACATTTAAAGCTATAAAGTTGCTTCTAACTAGCATTTAACATAATGTGTATGGATTTGTCATGTAGTAGCTATTACATTTTGATATTGTCTAATCCCTATTTAATTATAAGTACAGGTACAAGCTTCAATTTCAGTTTTTCTCTGACCCACAAGATACTTAAGCATGTGCTTATGTAAGGGATTGCAATTTGCAATTTGTAATTTTTTAAATGTATTTGGTATCAGGGTCTCACTACACAGCTTGGACTCCTAGTGATCCTACTGTTTTAAGCCTCCCCAGTGCTGGAATTACAGGCTTGCACCACCATGCCTGGGCTTGGACGCCAGCTCAGTGTACCCAGAGGAGGGGCCAGTGCAGCATGGGCGCTGGGGATTGAACCCTGGTCTCTGTGCTTGTCTAAGCAGGCACTAGTGTGCTGAGTTATCTCACAGGCCTAGGATTGCAATTTGCATTTTAATCTTTATAGTTTTAATTTTACTACTTTCCTATTAAATCGTGACATTTATGCAACTTTTGTTTTTGGAATTTTATTTAAATGATCAACATCTGTGGGGTTGTTTTGTGGAGATTCTGGCCAGAGCTCATTATGTGGGGACATTTGAAAAGGAGGAAGATATTCTGTATAGGTCAACCCCCAAATTGTTATATATCTTTTAAATCTCTCACATATTAATTAAATTTTTCTTGGTCTTAATTGCATCTTAATTTCCTTGATCTCTCAAGGAATATCTGTTTATGTTGTTTCATTTAGTTAGCTATTTGGTGAGTCATTAGTTACAGATTAAGCTGGCTATTCTCCTTGATTTGTGTTTAGGAGGGATTTATGGTTGCAGATAACACCATTGTTGATGAATTCGTATTTCTCAGATTTATTCTGTTTCTCTTTCTAATACTTTTGATCTTATATATTTCAATTCTATCTTTTTTCCTATAGTGCTGCATGACTATTAGCCTAAATTTAGATAATTCCTTTAGTCCATAAAAATGAGACTGTTCATGACATGCTACAATGCATTCCATTTTTAATTCTACCTTGTCTATGTGATATTAAATTCTTCACCAATTTCCCACTCCTCTGTGATTGCCTGGCATATATTTGTATTTTACCTGGGAGATGAAGGAGAATTATCTTCCATCAACATTCTCCCCAACTCCCTGTGCTCAGTGTTGAAAGATTTTGAATACAGAAAAGTAAGGAGAAAGCAGGCCCACTCTCAACAGCAGTTTCCATGTTTCACAAGAGGAATCCTGCTCCGCTTGCTGTATTGTCTGAGGAAGCTGTTTGTAAGCCCTGGGTAACCCAACATCTATTGTTGGAGAGTTGGCTCTTCATGTTTCATGTCTTGTGGGTCTGTACATCCCTTGAAGTGTGCACAACCAAAAAGGAAAAAATGTCCTGCATAAGCTCATAATACACTGACAACACCTGTGTGCAAGCTGATTTTGAGGTGAGGGACATTTGCCCAGGAGACTCATGGTTTGGAAGATATTTTTGGAAAAAAGAAATGATGCTATCCCAACTCCCTATCATTAGTCATCCATCAAACTTTTATTGAGCATTTAATACAGAGTAATGATGGGTCCATCCCCCAAATGGAATCAGATGGATAAATATACATGGCCCATTCTCCCCCTTTGTGGGAGGGGTAGCTTGTTCCAGTAGAAGATAAAGCAAATATGTGGTCACCTGTTTCCAAGAATTATACTCTCAGCAGGAAAGGGGGGGGGTTCAAGATAAATTCCTAAGGCTCCCTCACATCTTGGAGAAGACAGTACAGAGAGATGATTTTTGTGATGATGAACAGCTGGTGAAGAAAGTGATGTGACAGACAATGTCATAGCCTTGGGCTAAGAGAAAATCAGCAATTAGCCAGAGTGAGATGTGCCCAGCCCCACCCCACTCCCAAAACACTGAAAATGGGAAAAAGAAAGTTCCTTAATTTTTAGAGATATGCAAGGAAAGGGGAAGCTGTGGGGCGCAGCCTCCTTTGCCCTGGGTCCCTAAGACCACAATCCACCCATATGTGCTGCAAGACTGAACTGAGCGCACCCGCAAAGTCCTGAGGTTACATTTTTCTTTGGGAAGAATGCTGCCAAATTGCTAATTTGGCCTCACGTTCTTTTTCTGCAACATAGCTTTCCCTGACCTCGAAGGAGCCAGAGTAGAGGCAGCTGAGTGTCTTAATGCGTGAGAACTGCCAACTCTGCTTCTCCTCCTAGAAACTCTCTGGTGGATTGGTCCATAGGGTTAAATGGCTCATTGCAATTCAGCAAAGTGGGTTTTATGTGCAATTAATGTTTGTTAATTTGGTGAAATGTCAAAGTATACAATTTTTTGGGGGAAATAAAGATTCCCACAATACAACCCCCACCCGCACTAACCCCTTTAAATATTAAAGGGTGAGATGTTACTCGCCAACAAGTGTAAAGTGCTCATACTCAGTGTCTGTTTGAAATTGAATGGACGATACCTTAGTTAAATGCTCCTCTTGGGAGAAGAGACAATAGTAAGTCAGCACATCTGAGTCCAGAGTCAGACTTAAGGGGACAGTTGAGAAAAACCCTCTAGAAAAAAAACTGTCATCACCACCAGGCCCTAAAGAACAAAGAGGGATTTTGATTCAAAATTATTGGCAGCTCTGTTTTGATTTCCCATATTTTTTCCCAATATTTGAATATCTGTTTTGGTATCTTATGTGCCTATCATTTTTTAGATATTTTTAGACATATCTGTTTTGGCAGTGTTTGTTCAAATGCAAAGTTTCAGAGATAATTACTGTTCTTTGTAACAACAACTCTTTATTACATAAAGTTTACTATATATTTATATAAAGTTACATAGTACAAATATGCATAGTACAAGTTAAAACAGGCCACAGAGCTTGATGTTATGGCCTTATCACATATCTGCTACTGAAATAAGAATATGGTTATCATCTCCAATTTTACAAGGCAAAAATATAAGTCAGGGTTTCAGACATAGATTTTGCTCCCATAGTTTTTGGCCTTAAGCATTTGATCTTTGTTATCTCTCTGTGCTGGTTACATTGTGCTAGGTCTGGGTGACAGGTGGAGTTTTGGTGTGACTTGGCATGTCCTAGATATTTTTAAATTCCACAACTTGTCCTCCTTGAAAAGCAGAATTCTCTTTCTCCTGTTCCTCTTCCTGCATCTGCATGTGCGCTTCAGTGATTCGTTGCCTGGTGACATTCTGCCCTCTTACCTCCTGGAGATGGAGGCCGAGGGATTCATCCAGA
This sequence comes from Ctenomys sociabilis, assembly GCA_004027165.1. Lineage (NCBI taxonomy): Eukaryota > Metazoa > Chordata > Mammalia > Rodentia > Ctenomyidae > Ctenomys > Ctenomys sociabilis. The sequence continues at coordinate 29,002 of PVKA01007424.1, read as the reverse complement.
TTCCCAGGCTCTTGCCTTCTCTTCCTTTTTTGCTGCCTTGTTCTTTCCACTACTTTATTCCCTTTAGCATCATGGAGAGGGCACCCCTGGGGCCAAATGTGGAACCTATAAATTCTGAGGGACAAAGGCCCTTCCAGACAGGAAGAGTTCTGAAAATACAGCAAATCCTAAGGAACTAATACTTTCTTGACACCTCTTCTAATGTCATTCTCAGAAATTCATGACAGTGGCTTGTTGATGACTCTCAGAAGGACCAATGGCCTGAGTGTGTGACTTGTCGAGTTGCATAGGTCTCAGACTCACAAGAACCAATATTGATCCTTGAGCATGAAATCTTATATTCTGACTTTGCACTGGGTCTCCCAAAGAAGAGAGCTGCTTCAGACTCTCAAATTGAAATTCCTGAGAGTATATAGTTGACTGATAAATGGGAGGTTCCATCCTCCTCATCTTGGGAGAATCAGGGCCATGCAGAGAATGAAGAGATCGACAGTGAGTTTCCTTAGTGTGCCAAGGAATTTACAGTTGCATTGCATGTGAGCTCATTCACTGATAACAATTCACTGATAACAACATTTTTATGAATGGAAGGGAGCAAAGTCCAAGGAACTTTGTATGCCACTTATAGAAATCAGTAATGGCTGACCTGAGAAGCTCTCTGAATTTTGTGGCTCTGTGATCCTTGAATGCGACATGACTGTTGGTTAGATATGATGTCCTATATCATTTCACTGCTGAGTCTTGGTTATACCATCTTCCCAGGAGAGAAGTGTGTGCCTCCCAGGGCATGTTGTCTGCAGGATGCAGCAGGTGAAGCTCCTAGGAGGTGTCCAGGGTCCCGTAGATGTCCCAGTTGTGCATGGTTAGGGCAGAGCAGAGGTACAAATCTGTGGTAATGCCTTGTCATTATGACATACACAGTTGTCCAAATTCTGCTCCTTTTGCTGTCCAGCCTCAATGTGAATTTTCTAAAAGAGATAATTATAAAAAGTATTGTAATCAAGAAACCCAAAATGCCATAACTGAGAAATACAATGAGATAAGGATGCAGAAGCCTATTTTACCAATTCTTCAACACATGTTGGAACAATACACCACACCTCCTGGTACCAAGAAAATGTTAGCAGAGGAGAGGACCTCCAGGCTGCAGCTTGCAGCTGAGCAGCATTCTGGGTCTAGCTGACAAAGAGATGAGAAAGGGGAAGGTGGCACCAGCCATGTTGGGGTTTGGAACTTAATCTGGTCCTTACATGTACAGTGACTCTGCATCCAAATCATCCAAGTGAAGTCAAAGTCTAGGCTTTAGCAGCTTCAATGGCAAGCAACCCCCTTGGCAGTGGGACCTTTCAAGAAATAAGGTGAGGAAAACTTTACTCCACTTAAGCTCCTTCGGAAGACACAGCTTGCAGAGCTGACCTGATGTCTCTTCAGGCCCATGGATGTTCATTCTCCTGGGAGAATTCTGCATCAGACCCCACTCACCAGGGCCTTCATTTCTCCTCCTTGATAGAGCAGAGGCACATTTTAAGACTTCATGGAATTCCAGACTCAGATTCCAAGAAGAAAATTGCATTTGTTCATGTAATAAATAACCATACATTTGGACTTGGCAAACACCAGGCAGGGCTGCAAAAGATATATAATACAATTAGCCCTTGCTGGGAGTTGCCAGCTGACAGTGAGGCAGGATTTATGTGTTTGCTTTTTCCATAAGTACAATTTTATTTGATAAGTGCAGTCAAAGATATAAAGAATTAATCCAGGGTCTGCATTGTGGGATATTTCCTCTGTAATATTAAAATAAATATTACCCCTCTATCCAATTACATAAAATTATGTTAATAATACCTTCTTTGTTGTTGTTGTCTGCCTGTTCCATCTCTGTAGCCAAAGAGTTTATTAAAAGCAGTGACTGGCTTCCTTTCAGAAAGAGGTAAGGTTTTTTTTTTCTTTTTGTTGTTGTTATCATTCTTGTCAGATGAGTACAATTATTTCTTTGTAAAAGAAATACTCTCAGTTGGGGCGGGGCAGTGTGGTGGCCACTGGGGCTGGTTTGCATGTGACAGTCTTTGTTCTGAGCCCCTCTGATTTCTGGTGCTCCCTTTAGCACACACCTGAACTTGCAGGACTAGTAAAGGTGGATTCGATGTGTTCCAAGCATCAGGGGTAAATATTGCAATGGCTGAGTTAGGCATGAGCTATTTTCTCAAATGCTGCATTAAGCGCAGACATACAAGATGTTGACAAGGAGCTACTTGCTTGCCAGTCTATTCTAGGCCAGGCACCATGTACACAATCCTTGCCAGGGGATTCAGAAGCTGGGAGAGAAAGCAGCAGGGGTGGCAAACATGAAAGTTCAGATAGCGATCATGGCCTGGGCACCCCCATGGACACACTTGGGTGCCACTTGTTTGCTTCAGTGAGACCTGTGCCATGGTAGCCCCTGAGGTAACATCCACCTGTGAACTGCCATCTACCCAGCCCCAGTGAGAAAGGACACAAATGAAGATCAGGCATCTAGAAACCCTCAGGACCATCTGATGCAGCCCTCTTATGTCTGTGAGCTCTATTGGCCACAAAAAGCTGGGCTTGTGTCTCGCATTCCATTGCTGCGGTTCTGGCATTTTTACATAAAGCAACTTTTATTCATTAGGAATTGAGCAGAAAGGAAAACTCCTCTTTTCATCAGCTGACTTGAGAAGGGCTGGTTGTAACAGGTAGACCCTTTCCTCTTTTATCTCTGTATCCATGGAGCCCTGGGGGGTGGGGGATGGTCAGCCCCACGTGAACCTTGCTAGTGTCCAAACACTTGCTCCATGCCCTAACTTCTGCTGCTGGGGTTAGGGAAATAGGAAGAAAGCAGGATTTAGCACACATCTGGCTCTAACTTGTGTGCTTACATGGAGTCTGGACCTGTTGAGGAAGTATAATCAGAGGCATCTTCTGGATGAGAAAAGGACCCAGGGCTGTGAAGCTCAGGCTGAGGGACCAGAGCTTCCAATGCAGGTTTCTACCCCAATCTCAGCATTTCTGTCCTCTGTGCTCGCCTCCTTCCCCTGACTTACTGAAACTTCAGGAGAGCTCAGGCATGCTCTGGAGTCACCGGCAGATGCCACCTTGCTGAGCCTGTCAATGACCTCTGACTTTAGTTAGGGCCTATGTGCAAGGCAAACCAAAGGGCCAGCCAGATAGCTCAGCAAATTAAAGCACCTGCTTAGACAGATGAAAGAAATAAAGAATAAATAAATAAATAAATAAAAAGAAAGAAAGAAAGAAAGAAAAGACAAACCTAAGTCATAGACAGGCTCACTGATTGAAATTAAACTAACCAATCAGTGAGAGGAACAGGGTTCAGCAGTTTACTCCTTAAGTTTTAGGGTCATAGAGTTCTCAGCTCCACCAAAGACCTGGGCTTGGCTATGAGCTACGGCTGATTAGGGTGCATACTACACAACACCACAGGTCACCAAGTGCATCTCTGTGCCTGTGAGAGACTGTACGTGGCACAACCCATGTGGCATAGCCCAGAGTCTAACCACAAAAAGGTGACAAGAGTTTCAAAACTGCAGACCAGTGTAGGCCCCTATATGCAGCCCTAGATGACCTTTTCAGCCAACTCTATGCTGTGCCCTCCACACTTGCTGGGCAGAGAAATAATGCCTCTGCACCCGCTCCTGCCCTATTGTCCTGCCCTGGGTGCAGGTCACTGGCCAGAAACAAAGCCTGATGAGCTGGTGATATTGCCTTTGTTGGAACTTTAATCTCTGGTTTGCTGTGCTTTCCTGAACTGGGAAAGTAGATTAGGGCTGTGTTAGGTAATGATGAACATGTGGCAGGGACAGTGAAGGAGAATGAGGTCACAGTGGCCTGCACACAGGCATGGGCAACTGGCTTGCTGTTTCAGAAGACCCAGGTCTCCAAGAAGAACAGAATAAGTACTTGCTCCTAACCAGGTCTTGAGAATTCCTATGGTATTGGTGTGCGATGAAGGCTAAGGAGGGCAGGGAAGAAGAAAAGAGGGGAGGTGGAAGAGAGGAAAGGGAGTGGGAGGAATAAAGAAATGAGGGGGCCCGGGGAGATAGCTCAGTAGAATAAATGCTTGCTTGGCAAGCTCAAGGGCCTGAGTTCAATCCCTGGTTCCACAAAAAAAAAAAAAAAAAAAAAGAAAGAAAGAAAGAAAGAAAGAAAGAAAGAAAGAAATGAGGAAAGAATGAAAGAAGGAAAAACAGGAGAGTTTCCTGAGACAGTCACCAAATTGCTGGATGCATCTTTCTCTGCGATTATCAGTGGTATGAAATTCAGGGACCATTAGGATTCAGGGCCGTGAAGTGACAGAGGTGAGGTCATCTCCTCATCCTGCCACTGATGCTACTGGATATCAAGGCAGGGGAACTATGTATGGCCTTGTGCTCTGTTTCAGGGGTTTGTTTTACCTCTGATGTTTCAGGGCCAAGGAGGGAGGAGGTGGCTGTAGGGAGGAGAGGAGGAGAGAGGAGGAGGATGTGGAGGGGAGACTTGTCCTGCACCAGCTTTGTTTGGTCCTGCTGCATGCCCTCCTAGTCCCAGTGTATCTGCCAAGGCTCGGAGCCTTCTCTGTGTTCACATGACCTCTTATCTGACTGGATTCCCCAGACCTTCCTGCCTCCTGCTTACCTTCAGCTCATGGAGTCATCCGTACCCAATCCTCTCTCTGCTGTGGTGGCACGTTGGGGGCTCACTCTGGGCTTCTGAGGCTGCACCTCACAGATGGTGTCATGTGGAGTGTGCACACTGGGGCAGTTTGGCAATCAAACAGCACCCCTCCTCTTGCATGCTAAAGAAGGTCAAGAGGGCCATTTTCAGGGGTGAGAAGTTACTTAACCATGGTACCTCTCTGTTGCCAGCATGAGATGCCTGAGAACTTTAATCTCTGGTTTGATGTTGATAATTTATAAAGAGGAAATACTTTGGCTCATGGTCCTGGAGGTTCCCTTCGCTTTGCTTTGGGCCTGGAATGAGGCAATATACCATAGTGGAGATACAGGAGAAGCACGGTGAGGTGAAATCACACACATCCAGAGCCAGATAACAAGGAGAAAGAGGAAGTGGTCCCTGTCCCACATCCTTTTGGAGGACATGCTTAAGATGACCTAAACTCCTCCCACTGGACCCCCACCTTGAAGTTTACTCTGCCACTCTACAGAACCACCTTGGACATCAAGTCTTTACCTCATGGCATTTTGTGGGGAACATGAAGGATACAAACTCTAGTATTTAGAGTTTAAAATAATCCAAAGCAATTTGCCAGCTATGGTGACCTTTGGTCATGGTTGCCTTATTTACCTGCAATTATCAGAGAGCCTGAGAGACTCCAGCACCCCAGCTTGCTCTGTTCAGTGTGATAGGAGGAGACTGAACTCATTGAACTTATGGTCTCTTTTCTCTTACTGAACCCTGGGGATGTCTGCTTTTTCTGGTTTGGATGCCTTGCCACACGGCAATGTCTTCTGGTCTTTGTACTGTGTACTTGCAGTCCTGAGTCTTCTCAAGGAGGTGCCAGCAGCTAAGCCATGAAGGCATCAACCCAGAGCAGGTGGCTGACTGGTGACCCCAGATCAGCTCCAAGGCAGCAGGCAGCCTCAGGAGCCTTCCCAGGCCAGCCCCTGGGCTCACTCATTAGTGACATGTCAACTTGGGTCTGTGTGGGTGGACATCATTTCAGATCACAGATGAACCACCCAGCTGGGTCCATCCAGAATTCTTCATCCACAACACTGAGCAAAAGGCAATAGCCTTCTACTTGAGACAACTAAGGATATGTAGCAAGTGAGTAACTACAGTTGGTGAACAGAGAGTAGCCCTTGCAGTCAACTTATTTATTTATGCTTGTTTTTTTTATTGTGGTACTATAGATGGAATCTACAGCTTTTGTGCTGAACCCAGTATCCAGTTCTTTTTAACTCTTTTGCAAAATTTTGAAATAGTTTCATGATGTCATTAAGTTGCCTAGGCTGGGTTCTAACTCATAGTACTCTCCTGCCTCAGACTGTCGCAGTACTGAAATTATAGATGTTTTCCATCATGCTGGGTTACAAATCAACAGATCTCATCACTGGAGCAAAAGCACCAGGGACTTTATTTTATATGTTCAGTATCTATGTCACCCAGGCTTTATGTAGATCTTCCTTTATGATTGCTCAGTCAGGCAATTAGATTAACTAATTTCCCAGTTTGGTGTTCTACCTTGGTGTCATTTCTTAACTTCAAAGTGGATTTACACCATGAACGAAAGGAAACCTTTAGGCCTGGACAATTATTCTCAGAGTGAGTCCTTGCTGGGTTTTACAGAAACAAATTCATAATAGCAATAGGCAGACAGAGGCATGGAGTGGTTCTCCCTTATGCTAAGAGGGAACATGGTCTCTGTCCCCTGGGCCATGCACAGCCCTCTTAGGGCTGTGTCCTGTTGGACACACTGAGAAGACTTCTGTGGGAAAGAACATCATAGGCAACTGGTGACATCTGATATAGCTCATGCTGTCACCGCTACATCATTAGCCCTGCATGCCTTGAGATCAGGGCTGAACAGGACCTCTGTGTCTGTTGAAAACATGAAGATCCTGAGAGCTGATGGACTCACAAAGAGGACCTTCAGCCTTAGGAAGATCCAGAGAAAGTCTTTGGAAGATATTGCTGTGGGTCGTAGGGTTGCGTGTGACTTATCCACATAAATATATTTGGTGATCTCTGGATTTGAGAAATTACAAAGGGTAATACTTTTGTTGAGTTTTCTATTGGACTGTAACTAATCTCATACACGCCATTGCAGTACTAATTCATAGTACTCCCCCGCTGCAGACTCTTACAGTACTAAAATTATAGATGTTTTCCACCATGCTGGGCTGCAAGTCAACAGGTCTCATCTCTGGAGAAAAGGCACCAGGGACTCTGCAATGGCATGGTCTACCTACAATTGGTAGACATGTAGGGTGCACATCAGACACAGAATGACAGGCCTGGTGTATGAGGTTGCTGGGTGCCTGTAACAAAATACTGCAGATGCCTCAACAACAGAAGCACATTTCTCACAATTCTGAAAGCCATTAAGTTCAAGACCAAGGAGTTGGCAAGGTTGGTTTCTTCTGGAACCTCATTCCCCTTTCTGTAAGCTAATCACCTGCTCTATGTGTTCATGGTCTTCCCTCTATGTGTGTCTGTGTCCTAGACTCTTTCCCTTACAAGAACACCAGCCATTGACTTAGGGCCCTCTGAATGCCCTCATGTATTTTGATTACCTCTTTCAGGGGTCTACCTCCAAAGACAGCCAAATTCTCATGTCTTGGGGGTTAGGACTTCAACTTAGGACTTTGTATGCGATGGGATCTGTAACAACTCGCGCCCAAGGTCATATGGCCATAAGCAAGTAACTTGACTTTTGTCAGCCTCAATTTACCTTTTGAAAAGTGAGATTACATAATAATACTTAGTTCATGGCATGGGTATGAGGGTGTGAGGCTCCAGGAAGCAGGCGTGCAGACAAATATTGAGACAGACACAGATTTTCTGCAAGTCGTTCCAGCTGAAGGCTGAGGTTCAGTGGGCTTGGATGTCTTTATCTTGCTTTCTGTGGAAGAATAAGCTCTGTAGACTGTAGGTAGACTCTGCCTTCTTCCCCAGTTTTAGAAATTGATGCTGACACCATCTCCTTCTAGATCTGATGTGGCTGTGGAAAAATGCCTTATCCAAAGTCCAGAACTTTTGATCTGTAGGAGGTCATTGAGAGGGAAAACAATGTCTTATCAGTTGAGAGCCAAGTTAATGTTTCTCTGTAGCCTTACATGAGAGATCAGAGGTGAAGGAACATGTGAGTCACCCTGAGACTTTGGTACACAGCCTGTGGTGACACGTTTGTGGTGGGCCCAGCTCATGGGGGCTGAGGCCTTTGCTTTGGAAACCACTAAGAATCCACTGAGGGTCTCTGTTATGGGGAAGTAAGGCACTGGGATGTATTGCAAATGCATCATCATATGAAATATGGACAGCCAATATCGGTGTGACTTTACTGTGAGCTGTGGGCACTGACCAGGTGCTTCATGTGCATATTATTTAAGCTTTTCACAAGGCAGTATGAGAAGAAAGGTACCAACTACAAGACTTAAGGTCTATCAGTCTCTCTGTCTGTCTATCTATCTATCATCTATCTATCTATCTGTCTATCTGTCTATCTGTCTATCTATCTATCTATCTATCTATCTATCTATCTTTCTTTCTTTCTTTCTATCTAAATTCTATCTAAATATCTGTCTTCATGTCAACTCTTTACCTAGACTCCAAATTCTGCCTATCCTGGAATTAAATCATAGCTCTATGATCAACTTGTAATTGAGGCCAGGTCAGCTAGCTCTTGAAGCCTCAATTTCTTCTTCTGCAATTACAGGTGATGTCAGAGGCTGGTTGGGCCCACTGCACCACAGATGAAGAACTCCATGATGGGCAGCTCAGCTTCACCTCCTTTGTCATCACCTGCCCCTCCACTGTCACCAGCAGCTCCATGGCCTTGCTTGTTCCCACTTGTGGCAGCTCAGTGCTGTTTCACCTTCCTGGGCATAGACTGTTGCTAGATTGTGCTAATGTCCTGCTTTACATATTTTTTTTCTAGAGGAAAGGAAAAAGTTGCTCCCTTTCCACTACACTGCAGTCCTCCTAATTATCAGAGAGGAGAATATCGCCGTGTGGTGGCAATAGCACTTTAATTCCTTTCTAACACTTAACAATCTGAAGTGGGCTTCAGGCTCAGCACTTTAGATAGATGTCCTAAAACTGCAATTTAACAACTGACTTTTTAAGATTTATTATATTTTTCTTTATATTTAGAGCAACTAGTACTAGTTGCACACTTGGAGTGATGATCCAACTTTCCTACACCATACAGATTAGGGAAAAGGTAAAGGAGTGAGAAGATTGACTGAAAAGCAGTACAAAGCACAGATGGACCAGACCAAGTTGCTGAGAGGGCCTGTGGCATCTGTAAATCCAGCTGGCACCCTAAACTGAATGAGTCTTGGCTCCAGCCTAGGAACTGCAGGGCTGATCTATTTCATTTCCTGTTCCCCTTGCAAAGCCCAGAGCAGCCTCCTCAGTGTCAGGATCACCCAGGAGCACCCGGTGACCACGCAGATGCCTGGTCTCACCTGGACATCCTAGCACCAGCCTGGCTACTCTCAGGGTAGGCTCTGTACATCTCTTCATACCCCTACATTGTATCTCATCACTAGCTGGAAACTGGCTGAAGCATTGGGCTAGACTAGGGTAGGGGCAACCAGACAACTCTTTGGGTGGAATGTGTCAAAGTTTATAAAGACGTGAGCCATTCACAGCTCATTGTATTAATATGACCTTGCAACAACTTCCATGAATAACCCGCTTCTGTTGTGGACTGCTGATCTGTGTTGGATTGTTTTATTAAAACACACACACACACACACACACACACATATAAAATTAGGTATCCATGTTTAGAAAATCTGTAACATATGTATTATTGTATGTTACCCTGTTTATGTCATTTTTTCTCTTTGTTTTTGCTTCTAATTTTCACTCTTCAAGTTTAAATACAAATAAATAAATTAAAACAAAAAACAAAGTTCATAAAGATCCCTAGCTAGTAGGGATCTTTGAGAGGTTGTTTCCTCAAGAGAGGGGACATGAGGGCCAGCTTGGGAGCTCAGCAGACTACAGTGCCTGCTTAGACCCGGGTTTGATCCCCGCTGTGCCATGCCGACCCTGCCCCTGGGCATTCTGAGACAGCAATTGAGACTGGGTGTGGTGGGGTGCACCTGTAATCCCAGCGCCTGGGAGGCTGAAAACAAGGGGATCACTATGAGTTCCATCTATGTAGTGAGATCCTAACAACAACAACAACAAAAAAGCCATGTCCAGAGCATGGGGGACCCACATTGGTGTCAGATTTATGGCTCTGGAGCACTGTAGACCAGTCAAAAAGTGCTCTTTTCCATCCTTTAATTCAATCTGGTTCTGCTTGTGGAGTGAATCAGAAAGTGCTGCTGTCTATATGTCATTTACATGCAGCTACAGCCAGTCTAAAGCACTGTTTCTGCTCTTTAATTTATGTCTGGCTGGAGGCCAAGTGAGTTTGGACAGGAAAAGTATCCCATTGCATGAGTGGGAGGTCAATCCAGGTATTTGAGATACTAAGGATCCTTTGAGGTTTGGCCTCAGGCTCACTGTGAGACTTTCTGCTTGCTCTTGCCGTGTAGAGCCTACTTCTTTTCTGTCTTTGCCTTTCTGGGATCTCCATATGTCCCTGTGCAAGTCTTCATGCAGGATGCCAGTGCCCTGAGCCTCGTACCTGGTATCTGGTAATGACAGGACCCCAGCAAATCCACAACCAAGACTTTTTGTCTTGTTGGTTGCTAAGCCTTTGTCAGCACCCCTCTGTCCCCGCTCCCAAACCCTGTCAGCCCGAGGTTCTCCAAGGCACCCTGTGTCACAGCAGGCTGGCTGACACTCAGGTGATTCTGATTGTGCTGCCTGGCTTCCCTCTTCCCTGGAGTTACAGAAACTCTCTGGATCGGCAGCTCCCGCTTTACTTTCTAAGGCCCTCTCCCACTCCCCCAGCCTCCAAGCCCAGCAAAGTCCAGCAACACAGGAGAAAAATGCTGCCACGGCTTCCCCACCCGGTGAAGCAGAAAGACACTGGGCAGGCACAGAGAAAATTCTGACTTAAACACAAATAGCTGAAATAATTGCTGAGCAAATCTGGAAAATCACTGGTGGAGTAAATTGCTTTTTTGGTGCAAAGTTGCTTTGCCTTTGCCCTGGGGGAGAGGTAGGACAGTGACTCTCCTGATGCTTACAGGAACACTCTGGAGTCATCGTTGCCTCCACAGAGTCAGGAAAGCTTTTCCCACTGTGACAGGTCAGTCTGGTTTCTGTCTCCAAGCAGCTGTGTTTCCTACTGAGGCTCTGAAGGCGATCACTGCCAGGCTTCCAAACACTGGCCACGATGCTTCCTTATTATTTTTGATATGAAATTCAGATCAATATCTATGAAATATGAAAAAGTGGGCTGATCTTTCTGCAAATAATAGGTTTAAGAGCACCACTGCCCATGATTTTAGCATCTAGTATGTGTTGTTTAATGTACTAAGGTGATTTCATTCTTCATAAAAGAACACCCTTCGATCCCGGCGTGCTGCGCCAGCTCTACCCCCTGAGCGTGCTGAGATGGCAATCGAGACTGGGCGTGGTGGCCTGTGCCTATAACCCCAGTGCTTGGGAGGCTGCAAACCGGAGGATCACTATGAGTCTGATCTGTGTAGTGAGACCCTGTAGTACAGGATCTGTACTAAAATCATAAAAATAAAAATAAAATTGAAATAAAATAATGCCCACTCAGTACAGGTAGAACAGATAAACTACTATCCTTAAGCCCTTTCAAACAGTAACTTATTTGGAAGGCGCAAGCACACCATGAGGCGTAAATTACTCTCCAACGAGCACAGAGTTAGTTCACTGAGCTGTAAGTCTAGCTGTGGCCATCCTGCCCCTCACACCTGGCTGGATGACGATCATGGCTGTACAGCTACGGAAATAAATGCACAAAGAAATTAAGAGACTTGCCAAAGTCCCTCTTGAAATGAGGAAAGAAGTTGGGACTAAAGAGCCAAGAGGAAAGGCTGAGTTCACTACTCCTGACCCAGACATCAGGAGCAATGTCATGAGGAGTGAGGTCCACGGTGTATTGATAAAGCAACTTTTTCCTTCGTACCTTCTCATTTTGGATCCCTGGGAAGTCATGCCTTCTAAGATTTGCTTCCCTACACTGTGAAATAGCCATTAAGATACTATTAGCTCAAGATATTGTGAATATTTAATAAAATAGCCTGTACCTTTTACCCAGCAAAATTTGTAACACATCTGAAAAAGACACATTTTTATTAAGATTGTTTCAATGCCAAGTTTAATTTTTCATGTTTGTTGTCCTGGTGATTTAGAGGAAAATCTCACAAAGTCTGGAGATGGCCTATCCCTAAGGTTAGTCCTGAGATAAGCCCTAAACACAGCTGTGGCCCATGTCTCACAGCAAACTTCAACTTCGGGGAGCAAACTTGAACTTTAGGGAGGGGATGACCTACAGAAGGGATGGCCTGGATCCCAGTGTTAGTCTGGCCAGGTCCCCTGGGTTGGGACACCTGGATGGCTTGGGGGAGGGTTTGCCTCCTTAGAGGGACTCATTTATTTGTCACCACCTGGTCTGACCTAGAGGTTGACTCAATGGAAATCCCAGCACAGAGTCCACCAGGGTCAGTACAATCTTAAGAGGTCCCCTCAGACCACAAGTAAACTCCCCTCTTCCTCTTTGTTGGCCAGAAGTCTGGAGGAAGGCTGCCTTGTCTCCTGTCACCCTAGGTAGGTATATTAGTTGCAATTGTTGATCCTAGAATAATAGCAGCTGCCCAAATGTAATGCAAGAAGTTGCCTGGGACTGCTCTTCTTTTTATTCACATTTTAAGACTTCAGACTATTGTAAGATTAGTGCTTAGTGATTGACAGCAATTTAGAAAATGCTAATACACTCAAATAAAAAAAGACTACCCATAAATTTTGCTTTCCACAAATATAAGGTATATTTGTGATATTCTTAATTCCAGTTCTCTTCTAACTTAACAGAACAACTGCTTTGAAAGTAATAGAGTATACAAACAACTCTAAAATGTTAAGTGATAGAATAATCTCGATTTTATTGGTTTAAAATTTCACATGGATGAAAATTTTGGTCTCTTGCCTTAAATTTTGAGCAGGAGACAGTTGCTCTTATCCCCTTCTTAATAAAAGTTTTAGGTAAACATGGAATATTCATGGGTTTTGCCCTAGGATGTCATAATGTGAAGTCAGAAAGGAAGGGAGAAATGAGTTCTGTATTTGTCACCCTTTCATTGCTGGGGGAGAATACCTTATACATACAATCTGAAGGAGAAAAGGTTTATGATGGATCATGGTGGCAGAGGTTTCTGTCCATCCACAGGAAGCCAGCTCCAAAGCAAAAATGTCATGGTGGAGGGGCATGGCTGGAGCAAGCTGCTCACCCACGGTAGCCGAGAAGCATCAGAAGCAAGAAGGGCCAGACAGAAGAAAGTGGCCAGGAATAAGAATCCACACCCTGAGGTTGTGCCCCTCTCCCCACTGACCTACTTCCTCCAATGGGGCTCCAGCTATTTGTTTCATAGGCAAGTCTCACTATGTAGTGCAGGCTGGCCTTAAACTCTTCCTGATGTAATCCAGGCTTGTTTTGAACTCATGATAATTCTCCTGCCTCAGCCTCATGTGTGCTGGGATTACAGGTATGCACCACTATGCCTGAGGAGGGCCCTAGCTCTTAAAACCATAGTAAGCTATGAGCTCACCAGGTGATTAATCCTTTGGTAAGATTAGTGCCACAGTAATCTAATTGCCTTCCAAAGTCCCACCGCTGAACACATAAGCCTCTTGGGGGACATTTTATATCCAAATCATGGAACATTTTTCCTAGAAAATAACAGCAATAAAAACAAAGATGAGAGATCAAAGCAAGGCTTTTGATAAGGAAGAAATAAAGAGATCTTGGATGCTCTTAGCATAGGCCAGGTGGTGGAGGATCTGGTCACAAGGTTACTAATCAGCAACAAGCCGGGCATGGTGGCGCATGCCTGTAATCCCAGCACTCGGGAGGCTGAGGCAGGAAGGATTGTTGTGAGTTCGAGACCAGCCTGAGCTACAAAGTGAGCTTAAGGCCAGACTGAACTGCATAGTGAGACCCTGTCTCAAAAAGACAAAAAACAAAAAACAAAAAAAAAAAAAACAAAAACAACAACAACAAAAAAAACAAAACTAATCAGCAACACCTACCTTGGTTATATCCTCATGTCCAAGGTCTAACTCTAGCGGTTGCAAGCTCAGAATTTTCACTGCTTAGCAGCTTGAAAGGTTATGTTGATATAGCAGGCCTGATTTCAAGCTGTTGAGTGATTGCAAGGAAAGCTGACTGACAGTCAGAGATTGCCTGTTGAGTGTGCCATAGCAAACCAAGGGAGGGAATTCACACAGCTGCGTCTTCAAGCTGAGCCTCACAGTGGAACTGGCCAACAAATCCGAATGTTGGAGACCACGGGTGTGTTAGTGACTTTTCTCATTGTTGAGGCAAGGTACCTGATGCCCAAAGTTGACAGGGCAATGGTTGACTTAGCTCACAGTTTGTAGAGTTTGAGTCCATAGCTGGCTGGCTCCAAGGCAGAGGAACAATAAGTAGTTCATGGTTACTTATTGTCTTCATGGAAAACAACAAAAGCAAGAGAGAAACAGCAGGGACAAGCCTCTTTCTGTCCCTTATACTGTATGCAGGCTACCTACCCTAGAGCATGTGCAGCACTTACATCCTTAATCCCAGTATTGGGCCATGAATCACTCACAAACTCTAGATTCGACAGCCTCTGGAAACCCTGGTCCCCATAACTACATGAAGTGTTGGGGAACATCCAGACCCAAAGCATAACATTTCTTCTCTGAATCACCAAAGACATATATATATATATATATATATATATATATATATATATATATATATATATATATATATAATTTTTTTTACACAAAAGGCATTTAGTTGATCTCTAAGAGTTAGCAAAGTCCTAACAATGTTAGCATTGTTAAAATGTTCAAGCCCCCTGCCCTTCAAAACGTTCAAGTCCGAAGTTTCCTCTTAGTTGTGAGCACCTGTACAGATGAAACGAAGTTCAATACTTTTAACATGTGATGGCACAGGAAGACAATTTTGTTTTAAAAGTTAAAAATAGAGGGATACAAAGAAAGGGACCAAAGGAAGCTTCAATTCCAGCAGGACAAACAGTAAGTTCTTTACTTTTATGTGCAACATCTGAGGTAATTTCTGGCAAGCTGTGAAGTCCAAAAGACTTGAGTGGCTCAATTCCTATGAAATTGCTGGTGGCCATAGCTCTAATGGGTATTTTTGGTCTTGTTCTTCTCTGCTTACAGTGTGTGTGTGTGTGTGTGTGAGAGAGAGAGAGAGAGAGAGAGAGAGAGAGAGAGAGAGAGAGAGAGAGAGAGAGAGAGAGAGAGAGAGAGAGAGAGAGAGAGAGAGAGAGAGAGAGAGAGAGAGAGAGAGAGAGAGAGAGAGAGAGAGAGAGAGAGAGAGAGAAAGAGA
The DNA here is from genome assembly GCA_004027165.1 of Ctenomys sociabilis. NCBI lineage: Eukaryota > Metazoa > Chordata > Mammalia > Rodentia > Ctenomyidae > Ctenomys > Ctenomys sociabilis. The sequence goes on along the minus strand of PVKA01007424.1, from coordinate 13,803 downwards.
GAGAGAGAGAGAGGTTTTTTAGACGATCCATGTTTCTGGCTTCTCCAAACTTCTGGAGTCCCACTGCACCTCTGGCTTTAGGCATACAGCTTTACACACTGCTGTCTCAGGGGCATGCCATCTGGCTTCGAGAGCTTTTTGAAATCTGGATGGAAGTCTTACATTCTGTAACTTACATTCTGTATGGATCTAAAACCAGCACCACCTGGATGATGCCAATGTCTGTAGCCAGCTGGAGCAGCAGCCAGGCTATTTATTTATTTGTTTGTTTGTTCATTTTATTTATTTATTTATTTATTTATTTATTTATTTATTTAGTCTTTTGGCAGTAGGGGTTGAGGGCTGGGATCACTGAGCTCTCTAGGTCTAATCCTGAGGAGTGATTTTCTATGTGGCTGCCATTCTGGAGCATGGTGCTCTGGGGCTCTTTCAAAGCAGTCTTTTACTCTAGTTCTTTTGAGACAGTAAATGCTGAAGTCCTGTTGTTTATTATTTTCCTGTTTCTTCTCAGCAAACACAGTTTTTATTCTATCTTTGCAGTCCACAGTTTTACTGGAGCTTTTATTCTTCACCACATTTTAAATCTCACAACATTTTAAATCATTTGTTGGGCTATTTGTTTTTGAGTCTTAAAATACAGCTGGCTGAAAGCCGCTAACAGTAGCCATGTCACTGCTTTAATGTTAGACTGTCTTGATTTTTTTTTTTTTTTTGCCAGATTAAGTAGTCTTCTACTTTTTTTTTTTTTGGCAGAACCGGGGATTGAACTCAGGCCCTTGCACTTGCCAGGGAAGCCCTTATTCCACTGAGCCATCTCCCTGGCCCCTAGTCTTGTACTTTTAATCTCGGTCTCATGCAAAGTCTCTGTACAGGAGCAAAATGCAGAAAAACTTTATGTCAAACCATGCATATATTGTCTGGAGTCTGACAACCAATGCAGTCTTTCTTCCCAGAAGAAACCTCTAAGCCTGGTCTTTACTAGCAGGATTTTTGTTGTTGTTATTGCAGTACTGGGGAATTGAACTCAGGACCTTATTCTTGCCAGGCAAGTACTTATTCTACTGAGCTATCTCCCCAGCCCTACTAGCAGGATTTTTATCAGCCTTCTGAACTCTGACCAGAATCTCCCAAACAGAACAGACTAGGGCATTTCAGTTCTACTTTCTTAATGGCATCTTCAAACCTTTCCAGTCTTTGTCCATGGCCATTCCATAGGCTCTTAAATCACATGGTCAGGCATAGTCAAAGCAGTGACACCCTTTTGGTACCAGATTCTGTTTCTATTACTTTTTTATTATCACTGAGACAGAGTAGCAGACGCTTAAAGTTAAACAGAGGAATGTTTATTTAGCTCATAGTTTGTAGAGGTTTCAGTCTATGATCAGAGGAGCAATAGTTCATGGGAGTGGAAGACAATAAAAACAAGAAAGAGACAACAGGGACAAGTCTCTTTATGTCTTTATATTGTAAGCAGGCTCCTTCCCACACAGGATGGGTATAACTCTCATGCTTATTAGACCACAAATCAATCACAAACTCTAGATTCTGCTCTCTACAACAAGTCTGCCCCCATGACCACGTAAGGCTTGAGGAGACACTCAGACACAAACCATAACCATCTAGGACCACCACTGTCTCCTCTGTCTTTTTTCTTCACTATTGTGCATGATTTGGAAATTTAAATGTTTATTGCCTCACCTATAGAGTGAGAATGTATCGTCTTCATATAGTGACACATCAAGACTATTTTATTTCTTATATTTTGTGTGGGCTCACAGGCTATAAGGTCATGCAACAGAGGAGTACAAAGATCATTATAGGGTCAAACTCCTGGGCACTTAAGCTGTTATCATGGTTGTAATTTCTTCTGAAGTCAGAGACTTGAGAATAATTTTGGCTAAAAACCATGACTGCTCACTTGGCCCTACAGATGCCCAAGGTAACTAAGAGCAGAGCAAATTCTGACTGTCATTTTATAAAACTCCCTCTTAGCTCTGCACATGGACATTTGGGAAATATCTGTCCAAAAGGTCACAAGACTTAACCTTAAATTTACCCACTCTACTTTATTACCTTTCTAGACTGAGTACTCTGGTGGAAGAAGCTTACAGAGGCATTCAGAGAAGCCTAGAATTTATGGCCGCCTCTTCCCTGAACCTGCAGCCACTTTGGATTTCATTTAAAATGACTCTCTCCCTTCAACTTGAAATACTTTTTGTCCTGAGTGGCCATCCGTCTGTATCTTCCTTATTTGGTTCTCAGTAATTAAACCCTTCCCAGAAGGCTGGCCAGATAGCTCAGCTGACTAAAGCATCTGATTAAGCAAGTGCAGGGACCAGGGTTTGTTTCTCCAGGTTTGCAAGTCCTGTTGGCCCCACCTCCGGAGCATGCTGAGAAGACTGAGACTGGGTGTAGTGGAAGGCAGCTGTAAGCCCAGAATTTGGGAGGCTGAAAACAGGATTGTACTATGAGTACAATCTGCATAGTGAGACCCTGTAGAGCCTGTACTAAATACATTAAAAAGAAAAAAAAAAAAAAAAAAAACCTCAGATTTTCTGGATATCTGCCTGGAATTAAACAGTCCAGCAGAGCTAAAGATGGCTCGAGGCAGACTCTGGTCTAGGTACCTTGAGGTTGGTTATATCTCGAATTTTTCCTCTTACCACCCATTTTAGCAGGCCACAATTCATGTTGTGGGAGAAAACACACACACACACACACACACACACACACACACGAGAAAAATCTTAGCATCTGATTGGAGGACCTTTTTACATACGACGTAGGGTACAAAGAGGAACATAAGTTTGTGTGTATCTTGGATTGCATACTGTTTATGAGAAAGTGTTTATTAGCAGGCTTCTTGATTATAAGGAACTAAACTTTGCAGGCAAGCAGAAACTTCAGAATTTTGTATTAACCTCAATTGACATCTGGGGATTTGATGGTTATCTTAAAGAAAGCTGGTTTGAAAGCCCAGCCATTTGTATGTAAACTTTCCCCATTAGTCGAGCTAATTGCTTGAGGACTAGCCTACTAATCTCCCATTTTCTTCTTGCCTGAAGCCCCCTTTATGGTCCCCTGAGGGATTTAGATTCTCCTCCAGTATGCAAAAGTTAGATCAATTGATTATCTTCAAAGCGGAGATGCCTATCTTGGCTACCGAGAATCCAAGATGGTCTAAAAATCTCTTCTCAGTCTGTTTCCCACCCCCATTTTAAGGACGCATTCCTCAAAGTAAGGGTCTTATCCCCTGGTGGTTAACTTTGTTTATTTAGGGCACAGAAAAAGTGTTAAATAATACTGTAAGACCAGCCAGAAAGCAACAGTTTTCTTTGAAAGTTCTTTCAAACTTTCTCAGTATGTCTAGGAGAAGAAGTCTTTGTGCTGCTGATATAAAGTGTTAGCCTTGTCACAGGCCTGCCAGATTTAGTATATAAGAATACAGGACACCTCATTAAATTTGAATATCATAAATCACAAATACATTTTTAGTATGAGTATGTCCCATATACTGCATGGAGTATATTTACACATTAAAAAGAAACCTGTTGTTTTTCTAAAATTCAGTTTTAACTGAGTATCTGTGTTTTATCTGACAACTGCCACTGCTTTCTCACTTCTATTAATATCCCCTTTTAAACAAAGTTTGGACCAATTTTAGGTTCAGAATCTATTGCAGGCAATGGCAATTAAGCTTTAATATTGTTTTGTTTTTAGGATATGTATTTCTAGAGGCATCTTAACTTGGAGCAAATAACACCAATTAAGACAGACTAATTCATTTCAAAATAATTTTAATTTTAAAATAAATTTAAGCTAAAAACTGAAAGATGGATGGACTTAAAAATTGTTAATGCTGAGGATAGGATGTGCACCCCTTTTGTTCTAACTAGATGTATGTTGTAGGTAAATAAATGGAAGAGCATTTATGGTAGCTCATTGCTCTTGGTACAATTCTTATAATTTAAGAGAGGGGCAGAATCTCTCACTGCCATGACTGCTCCGGCGGGGTCTGATGAGGCTGCAACTCCTGAGTGAGGAAAATTCTAATTTTGTCTAGACTATTTTCTAACTTGGAAATTTCTTCTTTTCTTTGGCGTCTGTTTTTTTCCTCGCAAGTTTTCTTACCCTACTTGTTTGCAGTGTGGACCCTGGATTATTATCACTGCTGGAGCTGGGGGTGGGGGTGGGGGTGCCTCTTACAGATGCAAATTCTCAGGCCCCATTTTGGCTCAGCAACTTCTACCTGGAGCTCTTTGGTGATTCTGATGTTTTTGATCTGCTCTTATAATTCATGCATAGCTACGAAGCAAAACATCTCCTTTCAGAATTTCCTGTTTTTTCTTAGGTGCTTTTTCTTATCTATATAGCTAAAGAAGTTCATATGAATTCCCTTAGAGTATTTATTATTCTTTGTGGATACTGCAGTTATTTGTAGGCAATATTGACATCCTGTTCTGCCCTGAGCATGTTGTGAAAAGTATATATATATATATATATATATATATATATATATATATATATATATATATATGAAATAATTAGGACTCCTTTCTAGCAAAGGGTTTTTAGAAATTAATGAGGGTTCACATATATGAGTCATTAAGGAAAAAAATTACTAAACTCAGTAGCATTTTAGGCTAACGATACAAACAGACAGTACAGAAGAAACAGAATAACTATATGGAAAAATATTCATCTCACTGGAAAGTAAATTAAAGCAAATTGGAATACAAATACAGAAACATTATAGCTATAAAATTTGCAAAGATTTAAAGATGGAAAAACTCAGGTTTGGCAAGAATGTAGAAAAATAAACAGTCCTATAAGTGCTGGGAGAGTTTAAGTTACACAATCAATATAACAAGTGATTTGGCAGAATCTAGAGAAAGCCTAAGCAAAGTTCATACCCTTTGACACAGTAATCTTTCTTCTTCGGGAACAATCAGAAATGAGTATGAATATTTATGCACCAATATGTTCACTGCAACATTATTTATACACAGCAAAAATGTGGGAGTGGAATGCATGCCAAAAATGGTTAAATAAATTATGTTAAATACAAATGATGGAACATATGCAGCCATAAAAAAATAATGTTTTCAAAAGATATTTAATTTCATGGAAAATTTGCTTCTTATGTTAAGTAAAATAAGAGAGCAAGATAAATATTTGTCTATACAGTATGAGAATTATGTTAAAATGTGTTTGTGTGCATGTGTGTGTGTGTATGTATGTATGTATGTATTCAGAAAAAAAATAGACCAAAATGTTTGCATTATTAGATCTGAGTAGCAGGAAGTGCTATTACTGTGAGATGCTGGCTTTCTAAGCTAAATATATTTGTGTCCACTCTTACCTTATATTTTCTGGATTTTCTATGAGGAACATACATTGCTTCCATAAGACTAAATTTTTATAAAAGTGTACAATGAAATCTCATGTGATTAAACTTTTGGGTTCTTCATTCTATGGCAAAGCATACTGGAGAAGTTAGTAATGGGCTTGTCTTCTGCATAATGATACAAATCAACAAATATTTAGGTCAGCAACCTAGTTACTGGACAACAGCGGGCACAGGACTGTGAGCCTTTAGGGCATGGGTGTTCTGAGGACACACTGCGTTTTCCTCAGCATGTGCCTAAAAAGAGCTCTTTTCGCACTCTCTTCTAGTCAGTGAGGTCCAAATAGACCCTCACCCTGCCCCAGGGCCCCAGTGAGCTGAGGAGGTGGAAACCAGGCTGAGGGGCTCTGAAGAATATGAAACCGGAAGGAAGAACAGGGTGAAGGAAAGGAGAGGGCTGCATAAGTAAGATTCTAGAGAGCGGGATATGGTTTCCCTTTGGCACTTTTGTTCAGGGGTGGGATATTCATGTGTTAGATGCGATCCACAAGTCTTTTCCAGTGTGGCTGGCCTGGAGCTGAAGGTTGAGCAGATGCTATTAAAATTCAGACAATACTAAGAGAAGTTGGAGTTTTTTCCTTTTTGGCAGCCTAACTGAACATCTTGGGTATTTCGTGAGAACAAAGAAATAAGGGTCACTCCATAGAGTAAGAGCTGTGTTTTAAGATTTAGGAAAAATTTGAAATTGGACTGCCCTGACAGGGATCAAAACCAACTCTTAAAGTGTGAAGAGAAAGTGACAGTGATGTCATTATTTACTGGAGTTAAATGCAGCACTTTTTCAAGAAAGAAAATGTAATATACACTATCTATAACATGTGATCCACATATCCATATACAAAAGAGAAAATCTGGATAAACATGCTACTATGATTCAAGAATAATTAGCAGTCAGTGAGAACAGATCTCAGCATGACTCAAAAATACTAGAATTGGTGCCGACAAACTTAAAATACTTATTATTGATGTGTCTAAGAATTTCAAGGTGGGGACTGGGGAGATGGCTCAGTGGAATGAGCGCTTCCCTGGCAAGCGCAAGGGCCTGAGTTCAATCCCCTGTTCCACCAAAAAAAAAAAAAAAAAAAAAAAAAAAAAAAAAAAAAAAAAAAAAAAAAAAAAAAAAAAAAAAAAAAAAAAAAAAAAAAAAAAAAAAAAAAAAAAAAAAAAAAAAAAAAAAAAAAAAAAAAAAAAAAAAAAAAAAAAAAAAAAAAAAAAAAAAAAAAAAAAAAAAAAAAAAAAAAAAAAAAAAAAAA